>CATIWR010361842.1:0-11514 GCA_949677035.1 Omphalea diandra
AATTCACATGTCTAAATGATTATTTATCTTGTGCATATGTTCATGTGAGATTTCATATCATTTGATATAGTGCATATGCTAATATGTGATTTCATATCATTTGTGCAATGAATATATTAATGTGATAATGCCAATGAATAGTGATAGGGATGTTACAACACGAACCACTATAAAACTTTTGTGCTCATTCTTCTCCTACTTTTCCTCTAATCTTTGATTTTTGTAAGCATCCTCCATAATCAAAAGTTCAAATTTGCCACCAATTCAACTCCCTCTTCTTGGTGCACTAGGGCTAACACTAATAATAAGCTCTCGCAAGCTTAAGACAATCTTACTCCATAGTAGTCCAAAAATACCATATTCTTAGGATTTTCCTAGCTAAAACTACTTCATTCATACATGGACAACATACCCTTGTGTGTATTTCCTCCATAACCCTACTAGCCTTTTCTTATGTTAATCATCTTAAATAGACTCCATTCTATAGACTTTGGAAAACCATACCCTTATAAATGATGAATTATGATGCCAACCTCCTGATGGCATCTATGTCCTTCTTCTCTACACCTTTAAGGTAAGCTTTATGTTACAAATACCTTTGGATGTCATAATACCATGGCATTTCATCCATGGCTACTTATGTCTCTCTCTTACAAGTGTAGCAGGGTACTCTTGACTTAATTATAAGTAGTAACTCCATCGACATCTACTTTGGCCCATCCCAAATGGAAACCAAATTAGTTAGCATGTCTACCGTTAAGTTTTCTTCCCGTGGAACATGGCAAAATCTGATTCTTTGAAAGTTTTGAGTAAGTACTTTCATATACTCTAAGTATGGTCTCAACAGCTCTTTTTTCAATTTCCATTCCTCATTAACTTGGGAGATCACCAATATATAGTCTCCAAACACCTCCATAGCCTTGACCCTCATTTTAATCAATGAGTTAAGACTAAATGCACATGCCTTATATTCTGCCATACTATTGGTTACTCCAAACTCAAGCTTATTGGCCATCGACAGCCACTCTCTTTTAGGTGAAATGAGGATCACCCTAACTCTTACTCCTTTTCTGTTCATTACCCCATAATGATATATCCTCCCCTAGGCTTCTATTACTCCTTAGTTTTCAACAAACAATCTAAGTAACTCTAGCTCTCTTTCTCTGTGATAGGTTGTTATGCTAAGTATTCAACAACCACCTTATCATTTATTACCTTCTTCCTTACATATTTGATGTCAAATTCCATGAGAAGGATCACCCATTTTTGCGAACTTCATTACTAGTGATGTTACTTCATATATATCCTTAACTAGGTACAATTTTCAAAAAAACCTATACTAAGTATGATTAAAAGTAATGCCACAACTTTTTAGTAGCCCAAACCATAGCTAAACATGTCTTCTTAACTTGATTGTTTTTTTTTCTCTTAAGGTAGATACTACTTGTTGAAATAGTACATCACATGTTCATTCTCTATGTTATCCTTTTGTGCTAACATTACAACTATTAGGTACAAATCAAATGGTTTCCTTGACTTTAATAGCTTTAACACTATTACGATTTAATAAATGAATTGACTACATACTAGATACATCCTAAGAACCCATAAACTTCTTTCTCTATCTTAATTATTGGTACTTCTTGGATGGCCTTAATCTTATTTGGGTCTATTTCAATGTCTTTTTTGCTTATTACATATCTTGGAATTTTCCTAAGGTGACCTCAAATTCATTCTTCTTTAGATTTATCCTTAATTTACATCAATCTACCTATTGTAAAAACTTTTCAAAAGCCTTAAAATGACCCTCATGAATATCAAACTTCACCATCATATCATTGACATAAACTTTCACGTCTTTATATACCACATCATGAAATAGCACAATCATCATTCGCTGATATATCACCCCAACATGTTTAACCTAAATGACATCATTTGATAATAGTAAGCCACCCTCCCATTTATCGATAAAGGCTTTCCTAACCTTATGTATTATGGCTATAAAAAAATGGTTCTATCCTGCAAAAACATCTATGAATGAATATATGATGCATGCAGTAGTGCTTTAAATTATAACATGAATATGAGGCAATGGAAAGTCATCTTTAAGAAAAGCCTCGTTCAAATGCCTGTAGTTGACACACACACTTATCCATCCATCCTTATTGGGTATTGGTACCATATTAGCTAACAATTTTGGTTAATCCACTACTTTTAAAAATTTAAGCCTTAACTGCTTAGCTACCTTATCTTTGACCAATTATGCCCATTTTGGCTACAACCATCTAAGCTTATGTCTCATTGGCTTCATATGATAATAGGTAGAATCCTATGTTCAATAATTTGTCTATCAACCTAGCGTATCCTTATAGGTCCATGTAAAAAAAATTTTAATACTTTCTTAATAGCTACTTGAATTTGTAGCCACAACATCCTTTTAGTTTCATATGCAAGTGTTCATTTACAATGGTATACCAAGTAATCATTAAGATCATATACTTCTCACTTGACTTGTATTCACATGTAAAATGTCATAATTCAATCACATATACATGTAATAGAGCATAACCATATCATAAAATCATTACACATACACATTAGAATCCAATTATGGCTCTTACTTACCTTTTGAAGCGATCAATCTTTATGGTATTCTTGGTCCTTTCTTTTGGGGGTCCTTAAAATGTTGAGGTCCTAAAATTTGATGCATATATCATTATAAAATTTCAAAATTAGTGTGCGTGCCTGGTATGCAACTATGGTCATATTACATGCAAATGGACCTATTATTTAAGCATATTATTCTTGTGTGGTAGCCAGACCTTACTACACTCCCACATAAATAATCCAAATGACTTTATTCTTAATTTAAAATAAACTAAACACATAATGATACAACATACTCAAATTTAATATCAATATGAGACATATAGAAAATATGGTGAATTTTTGAATTTTTCCCTATTTCAATGCAATCTCAGTCTGAGTAGGTCTTACCATCATGGGTATATTTAAAATTGTACAAATCCAATTTGAAAAATGATTTACCATCAAATACATATCACATGTAGGAACCTTTCTCATGTTTTACACATTATCAAATTCAGTCTATAAGGTCACCAAAATAATGGTCAATCTCAGGGTGAGCATGTTGTTAACACATTGAGAATCAGACAATAAAGGATCAATATCTCATCAACCATGATATATTAGGCAAATATATAATGCAAAAATAGATTAAACACAAATATACAACTTTTAAGTTTTGAACATCACTAAATTCCCATTATATGGCCATAAAATTCTTGAAAAACAGAACTAAGAGATGAAACGGATTTCATCAAGTTCAAAGTCAGTCACAATAAAAGAGGTATAGCTCTTTCCACACAACAGATTAAGCAAAACTACTTTACAGATATTTAGAAGGGATATAGCCCTATAAATTTCATATTTTTCAATTTTAAATTGGCACATAAGGTCATCAAAATATATGAAAATAGAAAGACTGAGGAGATTTTGGTTGGTTATAAACTAGCCCTAATGAAGGAGCCATAGCTCTTCATACACATCGTATTAAGTAAACTATTCTACATGAATTAAAATGGGGAATAAAGCTATAACTTTCATTGTTTAGACTTTCCCCAATTCCTCTTCTAGTCTACATGAATTAAAATGGGGAATAAAGCTATAACTTTCATTGTTTAGACTTTCCCCAATTCCTCTTCTAGGGTTATGAAATCGAGGGTGCAACAAGTTTCTCTAACAATAAAACCAACATAATCAACTATATTTTTCTCAAGCTACAAACTCCATACATGAGCTCTACATTAAATACTCTATAATTCTTACTAAGCATGCATGATTATCTTGTCATGAGGAAGGAATTTCATGTGGAAAGAAGATAAATTAATTTACCTCTTTTCCTAAAACCATAAAAGCTTAGGATTCCTTCCTAGGCAACTCACTCTTCTCTCTCTCCTTCTTTTTCTTCTTCTTCTTCTTCTTCTTCCTTTCTTTCTTTCTTCCTTAGCTCTCTCTTTCTTCTACTGCCCCTCATATTTATCCTCTTTAATATGCTCCTAAAGGATGAAAAATTGAATTTGCAAACCTATTCTAATAAGACAAAATTATAATGTCTCATTTACATTGGTTAGAAGTTCACTTTTCCTCTTTTAGTCCTTCTTCTTCACTCTGTCATTTTTATTCATCTCCTAATCCCCATATACTCCTTATACTCTTAAATAAGCTCTAAAAAACTATTATTTATGATGTTATGACATACACACAACATAAGATAATTTGCCATGCAACTATACAAACATTACATATATGATTAAGTGTCCCAAATGCAATAGTGCAAGTGTCATCATCATGCTTTTCAAAGTCACATATAAATGACCATTTATCCAATGCATATGTTCATGTGGGATTATAAATCATTTATGCAATGAATATGTTTATGTGATAAAACCAATGACTGAGGATAGGCATGTTACATTTCTTCCCCACTTATAAAGAATTTTGTCCCTAAAATTTAGTATCTGTAAATAATTGTGGATATTGTCATTTCATATTCTCTTCAATTTCCCATACTCTTTTTGTGAGTAGTTTCCCCATAACACCTTAACTAAAGCGATTTCCCAATTTTGTAATTACTTTATCTTATAACTAATGATTTTCATTGGTTCTTTAACATAACTTACATCATCTGTAATTGTTATAGTTGGATCCCTAAGTATATATGTAGGATCGAACTGATACTTTCTAAGCATATTCACATGAAATACATCATGAATCTGAGGCACCTCTAGTGGTAGTGCTAGCTTGTAAGCTAGTAGACCAATTCTTTCTAAGATCTCATATGGCCATATGTATTGAGGACTCAGTTTCTCCTTCTTGACAAATCAAATTATTCCTTTCCATGGTGAAACTCGAAGGAACACTTTGTCTCCCACCTCATACTCCATTTCTCTTGTATAGCTCTTTTCCATGTCTTTTGTTAGTATAAGTTTGCTTTTGATTACCTTCACTTTCTCCACAGTGTCTTGCACTAGTTCTGGCCCTTCTAAAATACACATCCCTTCTTCATCCTAATAGATAAGACCTTGACATTTTCTTTCATATAGTGTTTCATATGGTGCCATTTGTATACCACTATGATAATGATTATTATTAGTAAATTCAATCAAGGCAATATGTTTATCCCATGCACCTTTAAACCCTATCACACATGCTTGAAACATTTCTTTAAGTGTCTGATTTGTCTTTTTTGATTGCCCATCTATTTGAGGATGATAAGTAGTACTAAAACTTAACTTGGTACCCAAAGCTTATTGCAAACTGACCCAAAATTGAGATGCAAATCATGGATATCTATAGACACAATAGACACTATAATGCCATACAATCTGACAATTTCATCCACATATTTCTTGGCTAAGTGCTTAAGTAAACTACCCCATCGAATAGGCAAAAAGTGAGCTGACTTAGTTAGTCTATTAATGATCACCCATATAAAATCATTCTTCTTAAAAGTTCTCAGTAATGCATACACAAAGTCCATGGATATTCTTTCCTATTTCCATACCAGAATCGTAAATGGTTTTAGTTTTCCAGCTAGTGTTTGATGTTATGTTTTGATCTACTGACAAGTCAAACATGTTAATACATAGGTTGTTACATCTTTCTTCAGTCTAGGCCACCAAAAATGAGATCACAGGGTATTAAACATTTTTATCATTCCTAGATGCATGGCAAATACTTGTAAATGAGTTACACCGCTTCTTGATTTCATGCTCAAAACATCATCAACCACATTTGTCTTCCATTTGTGATACTCAACGGTGCAATCATCATCTTTTATAAATTTTAACCACTTCCTCTGTCCCATGTTTAATTGTTTTGGGCTCATCAAATACATCAAGCTTTTGTGATCTATAAATATCTGAAAAGTTTCTCCACACAAGTAATGTCTTTATATTTTCAAATTAAACATAACGACAGCAAGTTCTAGGTCATGCACTAGGTAAGATAATTCTTAAGGCTTCAGCTGTCTAGATACATATGCAATTACCTTACCATGCTGCACTAAAACAGGTCCCAAATCTTGATGAGAGGCATTACTATAAACTATTAATCCTCAATTACCTGCAAGAATGGCTAACACTAGAGTATATGTCAATCTATCTTTTAATTCATCAAAACTCTCTTGACTTGTTTTGGACCACCGAAATGTTGTATTTTTTTTTAAGTAACTTAGTCAAAGGAGCAGCTATAAGTGAAAACCCTTCAACAAATCGATGATAATACCCAACTAGTCCTAAGAAACCTCAGATTTTTGCAACACTTTTTAGGGTTTCCCATTTTACTATTCTTCAATTTTGTTTGGATCCACATGTATGCCTTTTTTAGAAACTACATGTCCTAACAAAATCATATGGTCAATCCAAAACTCGCACATAATTTAGCAAATATATGTTTTCTCTCAAAATTTGCAATACAACCCTCAAATGTTGTTCATGCTTTTCTTTGCTCCTTTAATGCACTAGTATGTCATCAATGAACACAATTATAAATTTTTCTAAGTAAGGTTGAAACATGTTGTTCATTAAAGCCATAAACGCAGCTGGTGCATTAATTAAACCAAATGGCATCACAAAAAATTCATAATGCCCATAAGTAGTTTGAAAAGCAATCTTCAGTACATCTGGGTTTAAAGTTTTGAGCTAATAATATGTTGATTTCAAGTCAATTATGCTCCTTATAACTGGTCAAATGAATCGTCTATCCTTGGTAAAGGATATTTGTTCTTCACAATTACCTGATTCAATAGCTTAAAATCAATACACAGCCTCGTTGTCCCATCTTTTTTTTTTAACAAAAAACACTGGACACCCCAAGGTGACATACTAGTTTTGATGAATCCCTTTTCAATTAGTTCCTGCAATTGGGTCTTCAATTCTCTCAACTCATTCGGAGCCTTCCTATAAGGTGGAATGAATATCAGTGTTGTTTATTGACTAACTCAATTGTGAATTCTATCTCCTTGTTAGGTGGCAAGCTAGGTAAGTCAATTCGAAACACATCTGGATCCCATTTACCACAAGTAATTCATTTATGAACATTATCTACCACATGTGCCAAATAAGTCTCATAACCACCTTTAATCATGCAAAAAGTCTTGATAACAAAAACTAGACATGCAAGTACAATTTCCCTTTCCCCTTGTGTTGGACTAGGTTGGTTAAACCTAAGTCATAAACCTCTTTTAATCTTAACAATAGAGATTGATCAGTTCTAATGTTTTCATTAAGTGTTGTTTTATAGTTTATCAGATAATTTTTCAATTAAAAGTTGGATGGAAATCAAAATCTCCAACCTTGTGAAGGTCATCGAAATTCGCAGCCTGTATCCCCTAAAATCGTGATCGCGAAACAGCTATAAGGATGGATAGAGCTAGGCTAAAGGAATTTGCAGGCCAATTCACAACTATGACTTAGCCTAAAGAAATAAGGTCCCGTCATAGAAGAATTCATGGTGGCATTCGCGTTTGAGGTCGTGATCGCGAATTTCATAGTGACAAAGGAGGGAACCAAGGCCATAACCACAAGATGCCAAGTGTCCAAGGGAACTATTGGAATAAAAAATCATAGAGGTGAATATTTTATCACGACCGCGACTCAAAAAGTTCAAAATTCCTCTCTAAACAGAGGAATTTGCATTCTCAGTCCTGCCCAAGGCAAAGACAACTCGCGACCATGACTTTTAAGTAATAGGTAAATGGCTATTTTTATTGGACAACCAATGGATGAAGGACATGTGGACTAGTCATTAGACACAGAACGGGGTTATCCACCGTGATTTTTAGCTTTTTAGTACAAATTCAAAATTCACAATCGTGAAATGATAGTAGCGACCACGACTTTTGCCTAACAAGCATTTAATGCAAAATCTACTTAGGACAACATAGAGATTTGTGGATAGTTTTAAAGTAACATCTATTTAGTTGATGTGGGCTATAAATGCTCCACCAAATAGATGTAAATGTAAGAGAATTAAATTTATTGTAACCAAACTCTTGTCAACTTGCTACTCATTCTTTTACTCTTATTTACTGTGTTATTAATTATTTAGTATGAGCAATAAACACCATTATAAATAGGTTGAGAGTTAGCCTAGATTCCAAAAACTCTTGTAAGAGGTTGAAGTGTGTGCCTAAAAACACTTGTGAGAGGTTTTTGTGTGAACCTAGAAAACACAAGTTGTAAGGGTTTTTATGTAAGCAATAAATAAAAGTTGTATAAGTTTGGTGTGAGCTTGGAAATACCAATTTAGTTGAGTGAAATACCCAATTGTGTAGAATTAAGGAATAGACGTAGGGTTCGTTAACACCCGAACCACTATAAACCTTTGTGTTGATTCTTCTCATCTATTTTTTCACTTCCTAAACACATTAACCTTCCTTTTTAATTTTTAATTAAACACCAATTCAACCCCCCTTCTTGGTGCCCTAGGTCAACACCTTGAAACACAAACCATATCTAATTTAGAGATTCTAAGATAACTTCCTTAATAAAAGAATTCACAACTTCCTTAATAAAATAATTCACTATTGCATGATATTTAGACAACCAGTCCATACCCAATATCACATCAAATTCACGGAGTGGCAACAGTACTAGATCAATATTAAACTCAATGCCATCAATGTGAATCACACAAATCATAACATACCTTATCCATAATCATTACATCTTTCAAAGGAGTACTAACACATGTTAAAACCTAAAGGTTAATGCTTACTACATAATTATGATGCCATGTTTAATGAAATGAATGAATGTATAGAGCCAAGATTAATTAATGCATCAATTTCTAAATAATGGAGAAAAAGTTTACCAGTGACAACTTCTTGAGCAACAACACCTTCTTGCCTAGCCATGGCAAATACTATGGCCTACATCGAGGGTCTATAACTCTGACCTTCTTATATACTCATACCTTACCAATTATAGTTATTCTACCTTTACCCTTACTCAATGATACTTTGGCTCCACTAGCTTTTGAAACTTCAACTGTGGACTCTGATGTAGCTCTGCCTTTGCCTCTGCCTCTACTTCCCTCTAACATTCTAGATCGTTCAGGACAATCTCTAAGCATATGATCAAAAGACCCACAAAAGTAGTACCTACAAGTCAATTTTCTACATTCACACATATCCTATTTGCCATAATATACACATGAGGGTCGTTGTTGCATAACTTAGGCTTAACCTCTACCTCCATAAGATGAAACTCCTAATCCCCTGCCTTTATAGCTATAATAAACACCCCTGGCACTAAATTGTGATGGCATATAATCTCCATGTTTTTCTTTCTTTCTATAAAATCTCCCATAAACTAAATAGGCCCCTTTTTCTCTTGTTGCTTTGTCCATTTTTTTTCTAACCTTCCCACCCTGATTATAGTAGTTTTTAGCTTAATATAACTTTCAAGATCTATAGTTGTGATCGTACTTTTGATCTCATATTTCAGTTCCTTTTCAAACTTTCAACATTTATCTTTATCAATGGCCACCATAAAGGATGCATAATGAGATAATTGATTTAATTTTACCTCATATTCACCCACAGTCATCTCTTCCTATTTTAGATTAAAAAATTTCCTTTTTTTTATCATCCTTGTATACCTCTGGCATGTAATTATTGTTCAACTCATGAAGAAGATCATCCCATGTAAGCACTAGAGGATAGACATTACTCCCTGTAATGGTTTTCCACTAGTCATATGCATCCTCTATAATAGTGACACTGCATAATCAAACTTTTCTTCTGGTGTGCATTTCATCAAATTCAAAACTCTTTGTGTTCTTTTTAGCCATGTCTCTGCCATTGTTGGATCTATGGTACTACTAAGGTCAACTGCACCCTATTTTCTTAATTTGTCATACCTTTTTTCTCTTTGATTTTCTAGACCCTGCATTGTTGGTTCATCAATTCTATATTATGGTTGCTCATAAGATATGTGTTGTGCATAAGAATATGTAGGACATCTAACTCTGTCAATAGGTTTTTCTCTTAATGGTTGGTATGATGCTTTTATGGAATGCAAATCGGTTGACCCCTCTCTCCTTGGTGAGTCATGAGCACTACCATGACTACCCTATGTTAATACCCTATAAACATATAAGACTAAGTCATATGATAATGCATAACAGTGTAAAAGTCATGTCATGTTCATACGTATGTCCTTATGGAACCTATCCCTACTCTGATTCCAAAAACGGTAACAACTAATTTCATTTACTAATCATAGCATTCATGTCAAAAAATACATATGCATAAAGGTTGATTCATCATACATGCATAACCCAACACATATATTTAATGCACGTATATGTTAATTAGTGTTCAAGGCTAGTGACCATATTTTGATTCTTATCTAGGTATATGTACATGACACAAGAAGGGAAACATTTGGAATTCAACCAGTAACATGAGCTCCATGTGTCTATATGAAAAACTTTCTACTCTAACGTATCCAATTATGCTTCAGTATCTGAAAAACATAATTGTGATTTGGTAAGTCGCGACTAAATGAATAAAAATAATAATCAGATTCTTATGGCACAACCAATAATCAAATATCATCGGGATACATTATAAGTATAAGAATTGACTATGCAAGAGCAAATACAATAGATTGATTTTATCGTGACCATATAAGGCAAACACTACTCTCGGGAATTTATATGATTCAAGTGACATTTGATTTTATTGGCTCGCCTATAACAAGTGAATCATTTAATCAATAACATGTGCCAATAGGACATATTGATTCCTTTTTTTTCTAAGTGATTTGCAAGTGTTTGATAAGTCGGTCACAAAATCCTTTTAGTTTTATATGCAAGTGTTCATTCACAATGGCATACCAAGTAACCATTAAGATCATACACTTTGCATTGGACTTGTATTCACATGTAAAATGTCACAATTAAACCACATATGTATGTAATAGAACATAATCATATCATAAAATCGTCACTCATACACATTAGAATCCAATTGTGGCTTTTACTTACCTTTTGATGTGTCCAAACTTTATGGTAGGTTTCGTCCTCTCTCTTAGGCATCCTCAAAGTGTCAAGGTTCTAACATTGATACATATATCATTCATGGATGCAACTATGGTCATGTTTCATACAAATGGACCTAGTATTTTAAACACATTATTCTTATGTGGCAACCTGACGGTGCTGCACTCTCATATCAATAACTATAAATATACTGATCTAAATAACTTGATTCTTTTTTAAAAATAAAATAAATGCATAATTATATAACATACACAAATTTAAGATCAACATATAGAAAATGTAACGACCATTTTCATTTGAGCTCTGATACCAATAACTGTAACAACCATATTCATTTACATAACTCATATCATTCATGTTCAAAATACATATGCATATAGGTTTTATCCATCCTACACACAATCAAACATTTACTTG
>CATIWR010361843.1:0-39816 GCA_949677035.1 Omphalea diandra
CCCCCCCCCCCCCCCCCCCCCCCCCCCCCCCCCCCCCCCCCCCCCCCCCCCCCCCCCCCCCCCCCCCCCCCCCCCCCCCCCCCCCCCCCCCCCCCCCCCCCCCCCCCCCCCCCCCCCCCCCCCCACTCTCAATTAATTGATGTTTTGCAAAATAATAGAAGTCTAGAAATGGTGACATAAGCTGTCAAACAAGATGGAAGAGCAGAAATATAAAGATAAGAAAAATATTGCTGTTGATAAACAGTTTGATTTATAGGTAACATATGTGTATATATTTACATGCCAACAGAAGTTATGGCGAGGATTTTCTATTGGATTTTTTTTTCCCCCCCTCTAAGAAAGAGTGTGAATGTGGTGAACTCTTGATTTGGCCTGTAGTTGAGCTAAAATATATGGTAGGTCCTAATGTACCATTGTGAAAGAACTCCTTGTAGAGATTGAATCTTGTGGAGAAGTTGAAGCGGAACTATCACATTCATATTCAAGATCTTCAAATCCCCAGAATTCTTCTTCCTGTTCTTCTTCCTTTGGCATCTTCCACTTTTCTTTATCCATTTCTTCCTCTTGCATTACTTCCAATACCTGCCAGTATATATATGTATATATAACCTGGAGGTTAATATCGGATTTATCTCACAATACAAGAAAATAGACCCTAATAATAACCTAATGATATGAGAAAACAAACTTGTTCGATGTCAAAAATTAACATATATATTCCTTTACTACAATGCCGAGTTGGAAAAGTAGCCTATTTTAGGTTAGGTAGGGTAGAACATCCTTGAAACATTTAGAATTGCTAGAAAAAACCCAAATAGATGCATGCCCACCTGCCAACGCCTAAAAACAGGACCAAATCTAAGTTTACATATTGCAATCTTTTTAAGTCTTAACTACTAATGCAAATGAAGTCTAAAGTCATCTAGGTCAATAAGCAACCACCAAATGAAGGGTGAGTTTGAGTCTTCTGGTGCAATAGTTAGGTTTCCTTTCTGACTGAAAGGTTACAAGTTTCGTGCAAAGAACACCAATAATATTATCGATATATCTAAACTTACTTTTGGTAATTATGTACCAGAAGCTAAATGATCACTTAACCAGTCAACTAAAAAGTAACTATCCGAATCATGAACAGGACAGAAATGTATGTGATGCAATGATTCTTATCAAGAATTATAGTTTGATAATTAATATAAATATGGCAGTACATGAAAATTTTATAATGGAAAGAGGAACAAGAAGTGACATTTGAACCTCCTCTTACTCGATGCAATTTCAACACATCTGTTAGGAAGAATCCTTCAGTTAGAGAATGCAAATAGGTCTCTAAATTGAAAAATATTAGCAAGGTTCAAGGCAAAGACCCTTTTCCTGAGAGAACTTAAAACAAGTATATCAGATCATAAGGCCTAAGGGGCGTTAGATGCACCTTGAAATGAAATTATCGTATAACATGTAAAATTGTAGTATGGATGATCGTTTCTGGTAATAATTCATGTGATGCACAACCATGTGAAGATTATTGTTTAGTGGCTAGCTACCTCACTCATGGTAGGGCGCCATGTCGAAGATGCTCGAATACAAAGAGAAGCAACGAAGGCAAGTCTTTTCAGCTGTATAGCGTCATAGGCCCCTCCCAGTTTTGGATCCGCCAGCTTTTCAATCTCCCCTTGATTTAGTATTGGTTTAGCCTGTTAATGTCAATGTTTAAGAAATAATATAATATGTAAAAACTGCAACTAGGGATTACCCAATGAACTGGGTAATCTGTCAATTATTAATATAATCTCAAATTGGTGACCTTACCCAGCTGTGTATGCTTTGATGAGACCCATCAACTGGTTTCCTGCCAGAAATTATTTCTAGCAGAAAAACTCCAAATGCAAACACATCTGTTTTCTCATCCACTATTCCATGCATGTAGTACTCAGGTGCCAAGTGCCTATGCCAAAAATATGCAAAATTTTTCATCATAGTCGGTTGAATTTTCACCATAACAAGAACCATTAAAAAGTTTCACACCATCAGCGTTCATTAGATACTTTAAAAAAAAAAAAAAAGTCATTACATACCCAAAAGTTCCTTCAATTGGGCCGATTGAATGGTGACTCCATTCAGATGGAAGCCATTTTGCCAACCCAAAATCAGATATCTATATTCCATTGAAAAACAAACAACACCAAAATTGTATTTGCAGATTAAAATCGAGAAAGGCCAAAAAAAAAAAAAAAAGGAGGACTAATTCCACATGGGTATCTTACCAGTGGCTCAAAATCCGCTGTTAATAGAATATTTGAAGATTTAATGTCACGATGAATAATCCTTCTTTGGCATCCCCTGTGCAAGTAATGGAGCCCTCTAGCAGTCCCAATGGCAATCTTGTATCTTATTTTCCAATCTATAACTGGAAAATTGTCATCTAAAACAAGAAATTAAGCCCACAAGACGTCAGAACATTGGGGATGAAACCAAAACCCAAAAAGGAATCAATGTTTCTGTACCATGAAGAAGAGAAGCAACAGAGCCTCTAGAGGAGAAATGGAAGATGAGATAGAGCCCATTGTCAATGCAACAACCTAAGAGAGACAAAACATTGGGATGACACACATGACCAATTGTCCCAATCTCCGTAAGGAATTCCTTCTCTTTCCTCTCATCATTACAAGCTTTTGTTAGCCTTTTCACTGCAATCTTCTCTCCATCTCTCAACTCTCCTTTGAACACCTCAGCATAACCTCCTTTACCCACCAAGTTCTCTAACACCCACATAACGAAACACAAATTTAAGCACAATAAAACACATAAATGTACAAAAAAATTAACAACCCTTTTGTTGTAATGCAAACCTGAGCTAAAAGCATTGGTGGCTTCAAGGATTTCTTCATAGGAGAAGCATCTCCAAGCAGGTCTAGGAGAATGCTTTTGTTTTTCTTGAACAGAATTGGAGGTTCTATTGCTGTCTTCTTCACTGATGATCATTCCTTCTTCAAGGCGACGTCGTTTTAATGAGAAAAGCCTTTTCAAGCTGTCGGTTCTGATGTACTTCATTGTTGTAACAGTGGAAGGTGAAGCAGAAGCAGAGCACTGTGTTTCATGCAGAGAAGAAAAGAAAGAAAGACAAGAAACTGGAGTCTTTTCTCTCTGTGAAATGAATTTAAGCAAACAACCAGAGTTAAAAGCTTCAGAGAGACAGAGAGAGCGAGTCAAAGGGATGTACTGTCCCTTTACGCACTTTAAGGAGAAATATAGATAATCGCTTATGGTGGAGGGAAAGGGAAATTAACAACATTGGTTTCGGTTCAATGATTTTAGCTGTGTAGTGCCAAATTCATTTTTAGCGAAAGCCAAATTAAAAAAAAAAAAAGATATAGTAAAAAGAAAAAAAAAGATATAGTGATTGTATGTTTTTTTTTTTTTTTTAACTTATAAGAAATATTATATATAATAAAGTCCCTGTTAATGTAAAAGTGAAAAGTTATTCAATCATTGCAAAATTATGTGTTAAAAGTCAAAATCTTTTAATTTTAGAATCTCCATTTTAATCACTTGGCCGAAATCTCACTAATGAGTGTCCTTTTAGAATACTATCAAGATATTTTAATTATAATATCTTTTTTATACATAATTATATAATAAAATAAGTAATTTATATTTTATATTAATAAATAATTTTACATTATTATATAATAAAATAAATAATTTATATATAATATATAAAATTTCATATACTCTTTTATCTTATTATATAATTTTTACTCAATATATAATTTATAATACAATTTATATATAAAAATTAATAAAATTATATAATAAGCACTCTAAGTATTTGAATCACTCGTTAAAACACTGATCTCCTAGGTTTTATCCTGATATATTATATAATTCTCTATTTTAAAAAATTATACTTAAACACTCTAATGTTTAAACTCTCTTATACGTGAACATATATTATTTGTTCTAATGGGTTTTGGCATTAGTCAAATTCAAAAAATCAAAAATTGATTAAATATTTTTTCTAAAAATCAAAAATATTTTTATCTTCCTTGTTCTACTAAACTCTAAATACCCTATCTTCTTCATTCTACCAAACTCTAAATGCCTTATTTTCTTCATTCTACCTTTTGAACTCAATCAAGTGAATTGATTCATCACTATAATCAGACTATGAAAGACAGTTGTCATTCGATAGGAGGATGAGTTTGCATCCTCTTTCTCATACTGTCATCATTGAAGCCTGTAAGTAAGGTTTCGAATATGTTCTTGCTCCGCTTGCTCCCCTTTCTTTAACGAGGTAAGCAAATCATTTTTTACCTTTCTTGAATCTATCCTTGATCCCTTTGAACCGCGCCAATGGTTATGGCTTTGACATAGCATCTACCATAAATCTTTATTCCAAATCTCACTGAAGGACAATTTTGGGTAACGAAGAAGAGGGTATGCTGAATCCAATAGGGTTGAGATTTTAAATCTATATTGAGTTCAATTTGATTTCTGAGTTTTGCTTGATTGTTTTGGTTAGCATAAGGAGTGAGACACTTTAATTTTTCCCAAGAGAGCAAGGCACTAATTAGAAAAAAAGAAATGGGATCTTTCGATTTAGTTGATGTGGACGCTAAAAGATCCACAACGACATAACCATAATTAAGAATAAAATTAGAGATGAATATATTGCACCATATAAATATGTTATAAACTGGTTAAAATAATTTATTTTACAAGAAAAACAAGTTAGTATAATCATAAAAATAAACTTTAGTTTAATCAACTAAAGTTTTAAACTTTTCTTAGGTCAGATAAGACACATCACCAACTTCACTTGCAAAATTCAAGAATCATATTCCCTTCTTAGAATAAGAATTCAAAATTTGCGTGATACTTCGTCCACAAAAAGCTATGAAATTTCATAAAATTGTTTATTAAATTAACTATTTTTAAATAGAAGAAAATATTCATTAAATATTAAATACAAAGCTACTAATAAAATATAGAAAATCAAAACTTATGATTTATCATAAATCATGCTGATATCAAGTATGTTGAATTTTATTTGAAACATAATGCTATTTTTTTTTATAAAAATACAACTATATTTATTGATGATTGAACTTAATATGATTGTGAAAAACATACTTTATTCGATGACTATAATAAACTATAATTTAATACTTTTATTTGTAAAATAGTTTTGTTGAATTGCTATAAAAAAAAAATAGGCTGATTATTTGAATAATAATAATATTGTAAATCAATCCAATAAAAGAATGACAATATCCTTCCTATAAGAGGAATCACATCTTTATAAAAGAACTAAAATCTTCTATTAAAGTTAAAAACGAAACAAATAAAATTATAGAAATTATAAACAAATTTGTGAGAAGTAATAGAAAAAGAATTAAAGAAGAAAAGGAAAAAAAATTGTGATAAGCAATTTTTGAGCAAAAAATTAAAGTAAGCTAATTGATAATAGTAATTTTTAGTTAAAAATTAAAAAAGACTCTCCAGTCTTATTGATAATAGATTTTTTCAAAAAGAATTTAGACAAGTTAAAAGTTACTTCTGAAAAAGTTTAAATGTAAAGTTTTTGTAAATATTTATTAAATTAATCCAAAAAGTGATCAGATAACTTTATAAAATAAAACGATTTACATATTATATATAAAATCACAAATGAAAAAAAAAAAACATATATACGAACAGCAAAATCAAGTTAATAATGATAAATTTTGTTTTTTAAATTTATTAGTAAAGCAAAATTGAAATTTTATTTTATTGATTAAAAATAAAATTGACAATTTTAACAGTATTGTTCATATTGATAATATAGTCTCCTTGCAAGTCACTTTTAAGAGTTAATAAGCACTAATAGATATAGCGTCAAATTATATTATTAGTATCATAACAGTTAAGGTTTTGTACTATTTTTTTAATAAATTCAATATAGAATTTTAACATTTATCACTCTTTTTTTTTTTTTTTTGTATTTTCTTTGATCAATTTTTCTATAGAATTCATTCACTTCTTGTAAATATAAAAATAATTTTATACATCTAAATGTAGTAATAATGCTAACAACAATTACATTAAACCGTGTTTGATTTTAAAATTTTAAATATATAACATTATTATTATTATTATTTATTTGCCATATTTTTAAATAAATTCTATATCAATATCCCAAAAAAAAAAAAAGAAAATCAAACAAAACCTAAGAGCAATATCAGAAAACTATGTCGATCATTTCTCTTAGTATAATATCCCAATTTGGATGGTAAAAGAAAGAACTTTGAGTATCCCCAAGGCTTTCAAGCTGCGTAATGAGAACACCGCAAGGCTTTATCTGTCATTGACGAACACAAACAATTAATCATCTCTTCGATGATGAACGGATCAATGTTCTGTAGGAGCTGCTCTTCTCGTTGCAGATGATAAGCATCAAATAGAACTTTTTTTTTGTTTTTATCAGATTTCTATGCCTTTTTTCCTCAACAATCCAATTCCCTCTGTCGTATTTAATACGGATGAATTGATGGTCTTATCTTGTATTGATTATGGTGGTGGCTACTGAGCTCACACTAAAGAACCCTCATGTGTTTTCAATTTATAAGTTACGCAACACAGAAAATACCTAAGAAAAAAAAAAGCTCTAACATGACTTTTCTATTTTGATGATTCATGCTCTCCTTATTATACTCCTGCTTTTACGGAAGGGCATTTTGTCTCTTCTCCTCAATAAGTGGCGCATAAATGGAAAATGCGATCGTATAAACACGGAGAAATGATATTTTTAAACATATAAAAAACAAAATGTGAGGAAAACTTGTGAATATAAAAAATATAAAGACATATTTATAAATATTTTTTCTTATATATCTATATTTCTAATAAATATTGAAACAACTAATTATATAATCATATAAAAAATAATATTAATGATAATTATCTAAATCAATATTAATTATAAAAAATAAATGAAATGATAATAATCAATCAAATATTTAAAATAAATATTAATTATTTATAAATTTCATTATTAAAATTAATTGGCAAAAAAATGCATTTCCAAAATAGAAACATGTATTTTAATTTTTTAAAATTATAGAATCGTGCTTGAAATATTTTAGATAAGTTTCGATGAGTTTTTTTTTAAAAAAACATATTTCTAAAACATGAAAATGCTTTATTTCAAAAGTTTTGGTGCATCATACTCACATCCAAATGAAATCCTGTTTATATAAACAAGTTAGATCAGGTTTAATATTCAAAACTTGAATTAGATTTAGGTTAGATACACAAACCCAACTCGAATCCAACTTGGTTATATATATATATATTTATATATGAGTAAGTTTTTTTAAAAATTATCTAGATAATCATAATCTGATCCAATCATAGTCAGAACAAATTACAAATCTTTTTTTTAAAATTTTAATTGAATTGATTTTAAATTTAACGAAATCTAATATATACTTTATCCGTGACCATTCCTGTTGCTTTCATATCCCGACCTTAAATTGTACGTTTTCTTGTCCTATAATCATATGACAAAAACAATGGCTCAGATGTAAAGGTCAATAGATTCAGATTCATTAAAATGATTGACATTCCATGAATAATAATTTTTTATTACAATTAAAATTTAATTAAACTAAAATTTATACTAATTAAATCATTTAAATTTAGATATGAATTTAATGACTTAATCAATTTTTGTTCTACAATTTTATTATATAATTAATAAATTCGTCAGAAAAAATATGTAATGAATATAAAATAACTGAAAATTTTTAAATTATATTTTTTAATTAATAAAATTTAAAGAAAAATACGTAAAATTCGGAGTATCTTATTCCAATCTATAACTGGACAACTTATATCATACATACATCAAAGTGATCTTCACAATTATTACCTTTTATCATCCAAATGAGGTTAACATCATAACTTTATGATACATGATTTTGGCTCAAGATCTTCTAATCACCACCATAACCAATTTTGTCTGATAAGCTTAAATGTTTAGTGATGAGGTAGTCACGTTGAGAGAAAACAATGGTTCGAAAACATTGATATGGCGACTAGCATTCATGGAAAAACTTAAGGCTGGCTGGCTGGCATCTGACTTATGGCCAAGCTACTTGACGACTAACCATTCGATTCTCTAGATTTCATCATACAAAGGAAAGGCAAAGGATGGATGTAAGAGACAAGATGGTAGAAAAAGAGAAGAAAAATAAAAAGCAAGACACAGGAAATGATTAGTGAGAAATGTTTTTAATGGAATATTTTATATTAGTAATTAATTTTTTTTTTTTTTGGTTTTAATTTGACCATGCAACTTAAAGGAGTTAATAAGTCAAAAATAAGAATAAAGATAATTGATTAGACAAAATTAAAAGTCAAGTGTTATTTCACAAAAAAAAAAAAAATTGTTTGGCCTATTATCTTAACACATATGATATCATTATTATTTAATAAGCAAAAATTTAATGAATTAAGTAATAAGAAAATTTTATACAGTACACTTTGAATATAAGTTGGTGAAAATTATATAATATCATTTAATTTTTTTAAAAAAACATGCATATTGAATTATATATAATTAATTCACAATCGAACTTAAAGATATGATTACATAATAAATTTTTTCTTTAACAAAGACTGACAAGAATATTTGAACGAAAAGCTCAAAAGGTTGACATATCATATATAACAAATGAAGAAGACACTCAACCCCTAACAAATCCTGTACTTAAATCCATTATTGCACACAGACTCTATCTTAATATTACGGAGATATATAAATAGTTACATGATGGATATCTATCACACAAAGGATGTTGTCGAGGATAAAAACGAACAACACCATCAAGAAACTTTTCCCCATACTTGACCACTTCCTTGCAAAACACTTTAGTACATAACCTAGCCCACATCTATGCGTAACATTTTCCTTGTCATAACCTTTCACATAATTAGTCATGGTCTAGCGATAATTCCAAGCCCACCCTAAACCCACAAAACACCACATTTCTTCATAACCAGACCATTTCCTATCTAATGTATAGCCTTTTCGCATGATTCATATATCACATAACTCATTGAACATTTTAGATGTATAGACATACCCCACCTACATACATTCGAATATATATATATATATATATATAGGGTGAGGGTAAACCTTAAGCTGACCTTAACCGCTTATTAGCGCTCTAAGCATCCTCTTAATGTAAGGTTCATCAACATTACCTAACCTCAAACTGGCTCATCCTTCAGACATTCTAACTATTATTAGAACGTACAAATAACTCATCATTACAATTAGCGACTATATCTAACCCAAATATCATCCTTCCTTCGTATACACCCATAAAAGCCTTTGAAGCTCACCTTGTGGCTTTAGGATTTAATCACGCAACTTAATCTTATGAACTCTTTGTCCATCCTCCCGTCTTTATTTAGACAAGCGCATCCAGACCCCCCAAATTCTCAAACTAGTTTTCACCCCTCAAAACTTTAATCTTGAGTTCTCGATCACAAATATGTTCTAAGTTTAACTCTAATCTAAAACATGTTATGCTCGCGCCAGATGGTCACTAAGTAGCTTCAACTAACAATCAAATCTGATTTTTACAAGAATTGTAGTATTCATCTGAATATTTGAATTCCAATCAAGCTCCAAAGAAAAAAATATTCAAGTTTTATTACATCAAAAGATATAATCTAATGTTAAAGACCGCTGATATGTGCTTTTTCAAACATTTGGCAGCCCTGCTCACAATATATCAAAAAAATCTATTCTAAGCAAACCGACATCTTACCAACATTTAACTTATAAGTTAAATTAAAACTAAACCTTAACACATTACATTACAAATACCGAAGTTCATAACACAATTCCTAGTTTCCTACCAAAATTTCTAAAGCCAATAACAAGGCTTTCCATTTGACAAACAAAATCTTTCTCAGCAATGCTCATATCAGATTTGGCACATGCTGCCACTTTAACCAGTGATATCCACTACATAATTCTCAATGTAACCTCTGTTTCAGTGCAAGTATACTGACTAATTGTCCAGGGGCATATCTAATTATTTTGGCAAAATGGTATTGTACATTTCAAGTCTGGCCATCACCCAAAACAGTAGTCCTCTTCTCCAATAATGATTCCAAAAATGCTGAACACAGTTTTGTGAGTGGTGGAAGATTATGTGATGACCCACTAAATATGGTTTCCCATGGCCTCTTAGATGGTACAGATGTGACCCATGAAGTTTGGGTTCTTTTCAGTTTAAACTCTGGGAGCTCACCATAGACAGACGCATAACCGAATTTCCCTGATGTAAGAAGGGAATGGAAAAATGAAAAGAAAAGGAAAAAAAAAACGATAGTTAGGTTCCTGAAATTTATAATGATTCTAATATTAATCAGTTGATTTCATGTCTCAAATAAACCTGCTCAGATTGTTTTCAGGCAGTGAGATGCCATATCAACAAAAAACACGAGTTTCAAAAACCAAGTGCTCAGTTACTGTATTTGACATTAATTGTGAAAAATGATAAAATGGAAAACAATTCGATGGTAATTGTGAAAAATGATAAAATAGAAAACAACTCATAACTAACAGTGGACTACCCTTTGCTGTGTCACATCGAATTATGACTAACAGAAATCAACTAAATTTTAGTCTTAAACAGAAAAAAGAACCCCAAACTATAAGTGCAGTTCCAATTTAAATCCTCAAGTTCCAGTGATTACAATTTAAATACTAATTGAATGACACAATGTTTAAATCGAAACCAACTTCAACATTTCACTTGATACAGTTTAAAGTTTAGGATTTGAGGGAAACTACCTCCAAAGGTAAAATTTTTAAGTGGCACAAGCTCTATGGTTTAAAATGAAAACTACCCTTGGAAGTAATGTTTTGTGTACTTAGGCTGGAACAGTATATGGCCAACTAGGGCAAGTGCTCAAAAGCATTTAATGTTAACTTTGTGCTTGAGCATGCCACCTCAATGACAGATACAAAAATAAAGGACTACTAATTAAGAAGCCTTACCTGCTACTTCAACGTCAAGAACACCATTGCGCTTAATTGTGCCAAGTTTATTAGCTTCTTTCCCATGTGGATTAAATAAGACATACTCATGGTCCCCATTTATGTATGCAAGCAATGCTCTAGGTGGTTCCCCATCAAACATGCTTTCTTCTACAGATGATTGAGTCATTTGAAGAAAAGCAACAGCCCCTCCCCTGGCCTGCAAAAAAGATAGTTGATCAGGATACCAAGTCATTCTTCTCTGACGCACTGTTCAGTTCCAGTGCAACAGAAGTGGATAAACCTTTGGTGGTACCAACACAATGCAGTGAGAATGAGGTAGCCACTAAGATAAACTTCAGGCACAATTTCATAATAATAAGGGTTAAATACTAACAACCCCCTGGGTTTCACTCTCAAACAATACTTTGTCTCTCATTTTATAAAAATGTGTTTTAACATTGTTATGATTTGATAATGTTAATTTTGAAGTCCTTCCATCTATTGTTCCATTAAATCCAAATAAAATAACAAAATTATCCTTCACCTACACTCATCTCCTAGTGTGGTCTCATCTTATGGCTCAATACACCAAAGAAAACAAGAAGCATCACCACCACCCATGACCACCACTGAGACTCCACCAACCCACCACCAGAACCTGCTTTTCGTTCTCAAACAACACCTAATTAGTTGCATCTCCATATCCGCCACCACCGCCATAACCCAAACACAATCCCAATTTAGAAACAAACGCATGGCCACCACCAAAACCACACAACCTCCATTCTCCATTGATTTAGCTTGACAACCGTATCACTGTACTCTCTCTCGATTGCCCCTTTTTTGTCTGTGTCCTTTCACACTTCTGCACTCTTCACGTGGATCACCATCTCTGGTTGGAATGAATAATGCTTCATTCAGGGTTTTCAATTGCATTGTCTATTGGCTTTTTCATACTATTAACTTGCTCTTCTTTCCTTTGTTATTTCAAATTGCATCTCACTATTCACTCCGATGCTTCTGTTACCTCTCTTCTTCATTCAAGAGGATAACTGAATGCAGACCAGCTGCATAGCATTTGTGTTGTCAATGGAGCTGTTGCATTGGTTGTTGTCCTGCTGTGTTTGGAGATCAGAGTTGTTTCCCATTCATTTGGGCGCTACATTCAGTTTCCTCTACCATTCAATTATCTTCTTGTGACCCTCACTATGCCTAGAAGAGCTGCTGAAGCTGGTGCTTATGCTTTCAGTGTGATTTCTGATGCTTCAAGTTCAATAATTTTCACTGCTTTGGCTATGATTGTCAGTGCTGCAGAAGCAATTGTTGTAGGATTTCCCATATTGGTCATTTCATGAGCAATGAATAGATGTGTATGTGCATGTATTTCTGCAGTGAGATGTTTGCATTTTTCTATTGCTGATTCTTCCCCAATTGAAGCCCATGCATTAGACATTCTCAAAAACATATGATGCATTTCATGCCACATGAAACAACAGTATCGTTACTTCAGCATGTCTCATGAGGAAGGGAAGTGAGGGCTTTAGAATCCATTTTGGCATTTGAAATACCTATTTCTGCTGGAGACTCGTTGTATTCTCAATCAAGTTAGAAAGGGAATAAAATCATTGACTTTCTTCATTCACTAAGTATTTCAGTCACTAAAGTACTCCTATGGTCATTAGATAAAGTATTTCTATTAAACATCGACTTTTGAATGTTTGACCGACAAAAAAGGCATCTAAAATAGATACAAGGGCTATTTAGTCTTAGGATGTCAAAACACAGAGACATTAAAACATATTTTTATAAAATGGATGGAGTAGTTGGTTTGGGGGGGGGGGGTTAGGGGGGAAGGTGGAGGGTTTAACCCTAATAATAAATAAAAGGGCTATGCGAAAGAAGAGAATCCGCACATTAGTTATTTTCTTTATTCACGAACTCCAAGTTCCTGAGACATTGGAGAAAAAGAATACTTAAAACTATTCTTGTAGCATAATACTTAATATTGAATATTTACTGAACCACATTTTTTTTAATCTATGTTAGAAATTAAACATAATTTTTATTTTTCTGCGAGTCATAGGTAGAAAAATAAAAAACAAAGAACAAGATATGTGTGACCGACAAATTTAATAACTTACACTGACAGCTAGCCAGTGTAAAATTTGTTACTCTCCTAGAAGTATTTGTGGATAACTAGCACATTGGTGTCAACTGCCATTTGAAGAATTCATTAGTTTTTTTCTTCTCAAATTATTTGAATGACGCTTGACCTTACATATTTCAAGGCAATAAAATCCTCCTTTTTTAAGGTGGTCAAGCTATTAGAATTTGTATCGTGAAAAGAACATATCTGCTACTGCTAAATTTTGCATATACTGGTACTGTGAAATCTAAATAATTTTACAAACCAACTTATTAATTATAAATAAGCACAGTTATCCAACTAAATTAAAAAATTCACCAAAAGAATATGAAAGCATTGGTTGTGTCCAGAATGCTCTATGCAGCTTGTTAATTCACCATCAAATTTTACATAACTTTTGAAGCAAAAGCAAAACTGTTGCAGGAACCAGATTAATTAGATTCACTCATTCATGTAGCTGGGACTGAGATTAATTTTACCTTATTCACCAACCAGGTAGCAGCGGGAACAGGATTTGCTGCGTTGAAAAATAAAATTACTCCATCTCGTCCTCTAAAAGTTGCTTCATTAGATTCACGGCATTTAGATGATTCAGGAAGAAGGACAAGAGCAGCAAAGGAAGATAAGTCTCCTGCACTTGTTACGGCTGCACAACAAATACAGCATTAAGTCTAGCACATGAAGAATATCAGGCTAAATGATGCCATAATTGTGTTATTATTGCCAAAGATAGTCCTTTTGTATTGCTTATGAAAGGACTATAAAATCCATTAAACTAGAGTAAACAAATGTGGAATGTGGTGCAAACCCAATTTAAAGATTGAGTAACAATCCTCATATGGCTAGCAAGGTGTGAATTTATAAATTCTTAGATTATATCACCGAGAAGCCATTGTATGATGTGGATAAGGAATTCAAGAAGATTCAAATTTAAGGTGTTAATCTTAGGATTAGGGTTCAGATTTAATAGGAGGTTTATTGGAGAGTAAGTCCGAGTCTTTTAGAGTTATATTCATAGGTGTTCTAAAACAAATTAGCCACTCTTTCAGTGTTTTAAGTTTCATGGGCAATTTTGTAATTCCCAGCTTTGCTGGAAAATCAGTCCAGATTGGGTTAGGAATCTTTGTATTTATTTTTAAAGTCTTACTAGAGTCCTTGTTGATCTAGAAAAGTATTAGTTCCTTTTTATCCTTTTAGTTTGTTTTGTAAGTCCAATCATTGTAAGATTAAACTAATTCTATAAGTCCTTTAGCTCAAAGTTTTAAGTTTAGGTAAGACTACAAAAACCTAGAGCTTTGTAATGTTTTAATTAGTTTTTAGATTTCAATTAATAAAAGGAGTACCCGACAGTTATACTTTTATTTGAGTTGTGTGATGCAATTCATCCATTGATGTGATGCCTAAACTCTTTATTTCATTTTGCTACTCACATGTTAGATATTACCATTGACATCCCATTATTCTCACGGTAAACAGCCCTAAAATCATCTTGTCTTGATTAATTTTGATCCTTTAAACCTAATCCCTTCACACCCTAACTAATCATACAAGTTCCTATCTATGCCAGCTTCAAAATAAGCCTTAAATTTGGCCAAAATAACCCACCACAAATCTGTCGTGGGTCATTGCATCACATAGGTTGATGGTTTGAACACAAAACATTAAGAGATGGACAAAGAAAGAAAAGCACACAAAAAGGTGATTGTGGAACATAAATGGAGAAATATAGGTGATACTCAAGTATCAACTATCAAAAGATGTGATATAAAACACTGAAACACAGATGCAATATGGTGTGGACATGGCTACAAACAAGATTAAAAAGGTGGTCAAGGTAAAACCTAGGTGTTCCACAAGGTGACGAAACACCAAATGAAGCTTGATGGTAAAATGAAAGTGTAGATTGCAGTTGAGGTAAAAAGGGTATTACAAGAATCCAAATCCTAGCATGGAGAATTTTATGTACTTTATAAAACAGCTAAAAGAGGGGACAACAAGAAGATTGTGCTAGAATTTAAATACAATGATGAGCACGAAAGATAAAAACACTAGAAAAAATGGTAGATGAAGAAATTAAAGAAAGATGACGGCATTGGCTTCACAAGTTTTTGTGACATAAAAATAGTAATATAAAGCCTATAATATTACATTGGGAGATATAAATGCTAATTCCATTTAAAAAATTACATCAAAGATTAAGGGAACTTTTGAAAAAAAAAAAATTGCATGTAATCCTGATAAGATTTCGCTTTAAGTCTGAAATTTCATCAACGAGACAAAAAGATGAAGTTGACTAAATTGTTTAATATGAGATTAATACCTAAAGAAAAAGACCTAATGACTGGAGGAATAGCATCCTTGTTCCTATTAATAAGATATGCAAGATTGTCAAGAAAATCCATCAAATTGTATAGGTATCAAATTCATGATTCATAATATAATGCTTTTAGAACAGGTAATTGAGTGTATGTTAAGGTGTGATAAAACAACCAACTACTAACAGCTGATTTTATCTTATACCTAAAAGATCAACTATGAGCTATGAAGACAATCTCTCTCGTATTGGACTAATAGATAAGCATTGAGAGGAAAGAAGGGAGCTTAACATAATGTCTACTGCTTTAGAAAGGGCTTCTAACAAAGCGTTGAGAGACATTTCTACAATTGGTTCTAGAATGCAAATGAATGCAGGTTAGATACAAAAATCTATTAAAAGACACATCAAGGAGCAGGCAGTAGCATGAAGACTCCTCAAATGATGTGAAAATTGCTTATTATAAACTACTTCCTAGTCCTCTTAGACTTGTATGTGATTAGCTTCTGGTTTACTATTTTAAGTTTAGGAACAATTTTATAATTTCCATCTTTGCTGAAGAACATATCCAGATTTGGTTAAGAGTCCTTACATTTTTTAAGTCTTAATAGATTACATGGTTTAGAAAAGCATTAATTTCGTTTTCAGTTTTGTTTTTTGTAAGTCCAATCCTACTAATTCAACAGTCCTTTAGTTTAAAGATTTAGATTAGTTATAAGTCCAAAAAACACCTAGGTTTGCAAAGTTCATTATCAGAGTTTGAATTAATAAAATTACCAGCAGTTCTGCGTCTTCAGTTATGGGGTGCCTAAGCTCTTTTATTTTGTTTTACAAACAGCCTCAAAACCACCTTTGATTGATTAATTTTGCCTCATTTAACCTACTCTCACCCCTCCAGCTGTTGACCAAAATTTCTACCCATTCTAGCTTCAAAATAAGCCCTAAATTCAGCTAAACAATCAGCCCTACAACCTATCCTGCATCAGCTAATCAAGCAGAGCTGTAAATGGCATTACCTAGGTACGTTCTAATATACAAAGAGATGGAGAGAGGAAAATAGGATGTCACTTATCAGATCAAAGTAGGTGATTGGAATGCACAAAAACTCTTGATAACATGAAAACATGAGAAGATTCAACATGCTACAGAAGAGGGGGGAGAGAGAGAGAGAGAGAGAGAGCAACAAAACAATGAAGAAGAAATGATATTTCTAGTTTATCTAACCCCCTAACGTATAAAGAATTATGATGTCGCTCATGGTTAGACCACTGGTCGTATAAATAAATAATTACAATCCATGCATGGAAGACACAATACTCTTTCATGCGAAGCAAAAGCCAAGTCTGCTGCTAACTCTGCCCAATATTTGTTTTGTTATCATACTTATATGTTTTACAATTTAAAGCATCTCTCGCTCACTTCTAAGACAAACCATGCAAATTTTAAAATCAAAAGTAACAAACGAATTTCTAACATCCAAATATGGCTGAAGCAATACCATAAGATTAACAATATTCAAAGAACTGAAATATATATATATATATATATATATATCACAAGCTAGTAACTCCCAGAAAATGTTTTCATCTTAAGATGAGATTTTTTACCTTCTACATGAAGCATGTACGACCAAGATACAGAGAGCTTTGACATGGTCCAAACGGATAGTTGTGGTTTTGACCCCCAAGATGCAGAAACAAGATACTCAGACTTCCCTACAAATGAGAGTCTCACAATTGGCTGCAAGAACTTCCACAACACAAAATTAAGAAGAGAACACACCATAAATGCAAGAGATAGAGACAGAAATTTCATATATGTGCTACCATGCCACAAAGCCTTAACATGCCACATAAAAGCCCTGATAAAGAATTGGCTGTGCAGAAGACAAATCACTTTGGTATCTTTTATATCTACTTGTACCTTTGTTAAATTCAGTTGGCACTTCTCTGTGATTAATTCTTCAGTTGCTAAAGGTCACTAGCTCAACGATGGGGCGGACTCAAGGTTTTCATGCTCTTAATTGATATAAAAAATCAGGAGCTAAAGGGATTTGAAGATATTTCATGAATGACCAGAACTAAAATCTATTCTCATGCATCACGTGATCACATCACTTGCAGGTGTAATCATTTGCATGTGCATGTGGAAGTTCATGAATGCACGTCTGAGCATGCATGCATGTCAGCTTGTTTAATGCAAAGTGCATGTCAAACAATAATTCAGGATTCTAGGAATCACCGTGAAAGTCTCCCCAATTACAGCCACAAGAAAATTCTGCTCTGGGTCCCATAATGTAACTACAGTTTCAGCTGCAACAGCAAGAACAGAACCATCATGAGAAAATGTAGCAGCTGTCATTGGCTTTTTTCTGCAAGAAGATATTAAAAAATCATCAGGTAATATCGCTAGGTTGCATTGCCAAGCACCTGAATCCATGATTATTATACAACAGAAAGGCCTAATGGCAAAAATTCCTCGAACTTTTTATGCATTTTTAAATTCTATCAAGAATTTGTAATTTTTTTCAATTACATGAAGGAACTTAATTTTTTTTTATTATCACAGATCCTAACAGGTGAAATCAAGCCTCAATTTGCTGATGCGGCAAGCAAGACCAATAGACATAATTGACCAAAAAAAGGCAGTTCACAAACACGAAAAAAAATGAAGTCCTTGGAAAATCAATATCATACTTGTATGAGGCCACAGCATGGCACGTCCATGTAGAATTTGTAAGCACTTGATCTTTCCATGAAGTCCCATTATTGCAAATCCAAACCTGCAACATTTGTAATGTAAATATGGTGGAAACGTAGTTAAAAAAATCAAAATCCTATCATTTCAATTTTACCTTAAAGTCCCCACCATAAGATGAGCTGACAGCCATACAATGGGTAGGATGGAAAGCAATTGAAGAAATTTCGGCATCCCTGCACAGATGGCAACATGATGTTCATCAGTTGTTTACAGGCAGATGACTGAAATCAACACTCATACACTAGTTAGTAGACAGCATTAACTTAGTTTCGAGTTCCAATGCTTGAAATGTACCAACTTTTCCTAGGGTTGCTCACGGCTCAGTTTGCTGATCCTAATTGTGTATAAATCTCTTAAATAAATCAAAGCAACATGAGAAGTATTTTGATGAACTGAAACTGAAGCAGTACAACCAGTTAAGTGATTTTGCTGATTTAATTAATTGTTTTCTTGGTTTGACCTCTCCATCTAAATACGTAACCCATTTTGCGCGCCCAAAACATAACAAAGTTGCTGTATACCCCTACATTGGCCTCTCTAGAATCAATAACTAGCAAATGACAAAGCCTATTTAGCAAAAAATTGAAAAAAAAATGCCCTACCTGAAGTGAAATCGAGTTTAAAAAACAGAGGGAAAAAAAAAAGGAAGAGGGGAAAATAGAATGAAAAAGAAGAAATAGCTGCTCTAGGCAAAACAGAGGAGAAATGGATGAGTTTGAGAATCTGGAAGCATCGAACAGAGAAGAAGAAAAGAAACACAAGCAAGCATGTTGAGCAAGAGCCAACAGTCTCAACAAGAAGAGATAAGGATAAGACAAGGCACCGGATATAGGAGTGTACAGCACAGAAATGAGCAAGAGAGAGTAAAGAGATGAAAGTAGATTGGACTGTCCTCGGAAAAAGGAGACAAAAAGTTAGCAGAGCGACTAGGCCTCATTACACATAAGAGATGGTGGAAAATTAAGCTACAAAAGAACCTCAAACGGTCAAGGTTTAAAACCAAATAGCAAGCAAACCTTCCCAACATCAACATGCGAGGTGAAAATAGATTATCTGAAAGACCAATTTTGTCACTTATATAAACCAAGAAATCACCAATACTAAAAATAAATATTTGTAAACATCAACCGAACAACGAATGCAGACATGCAGGTACTTTCCTTTTCCGTAGCATAATTTATTTTTTTTTTAAAAAAAAAGTGCCGCTGCAAAGGCTTATCACAAACATCAATAAAACCCCGTCCATAAATTTGTCAATGCATTTTCACAAGTAGAGAGAAGGGTCAAACCTGTGGGGTTCATAAACGATGGTCGACAAACTGAAAGTTTTGTTATCTGATCCCAATGCCCAAAACTTAAGGCATACAAGTCCACCTAAACCCTCCTCAGCAAGCTTTACTTCAGCAGTACTCATCATAGAGCCATCCAATGAGAGAGCAACTAAAGTCACTATGACCTATAACAAGCAATTTACAAAGATATTAATACAAAATATTGAAACCAACCAATTCAACGTAAAGCTAATGAAAAATTAAAGCAGAAAAGTCTTAGAGATGATCCTTGAAACTATCGTCTCATGAAAAAGAAATTACAAAAGAGCAACTTTATTACCGTTACTTCGTCACCTGGTTGATGATTTCTCTCACAAACTTGAACCTGGAGAAGGCATGTGTAGAAAATTCAACTTACAACTCAATCAATAGACATTCAAGAAGATTATATGCAAATATTCACTCCCAACTAGACAACATATACGATGCATAGGGAAATTTAAGCTAAAATCATTAGTTGAAGACTGAATTTCACAGGGAAAAAGCCTGAAACAAAATGGATAAACTCAAGTAGGCAACTGGGTTGGTTTTTTTGTTGACCAAGAAACCAAGTATCAGAAGATGCAGCACTAAGTAATTGGAGAATGAACTTAATCTTTTAGCACCATTCTCATTTCTCACCCTCAACCCACCCAAGAAAGAAAAAGGATAAGAGAAGAAAAGGAATTAACTGTACAGATTGTGGCAAGTACAGTGTGAGTCCGAAAAAGGAAAAATAATTTATAAAAAGTGTAAAATAAAAAAAAAAGAGAGAAAAACAAAAATCTCTCAATTATTAATATATACACTATGATACAGCAAGCACAAAAAGTGGAAACTTCCTGTATCAGAAAAAAGGCCTAGAACTATAAGAAGTTCATTAAAATTAAAATCAATACTAAACATCTTCACCTCAGAGAATTCATGGTCATCAAATAGACTGTACAGCTGGATGCAATAGTTCTCAGTACACAATGCAACTAAGCCAGAATTGTGATCAAAGGCAACTCCACTGCATAAGCTTGTGCATGTCTCTGGGAATGAACAAGGAAGCTGAACAATAAAGCACAAGAACTTCTCAATGAATTTCTATTTAGCTGAAGTCCAAGGAAAAGCATTTCTTAGTGGAATATTTTTTTTCTTTTCTACATTGCATTCAAAATACGATACAGATGTAAGAAATTGAACCTGCTAGGCGCAGCATTAAGTCTAGAAATTTGGAGACATGGATATAAGCCATCCAACTTAACTATCCAGACCAATTCACACTGTTGAATGCAAATTTTTTGTTGCATTGTTCAGACTTGACTCGATACAAACCAAAATATGGACGTCAAGAATCAAATAAGGCAGTGATTTCCCATAAATAAGCTTGTATTTGAAAACTTGCAATAGAATTCGGCTAGCAAGTCCTTATATCCTTGGCCATCAGATAGATATCTAAGATGCAATCTTTATTTTTAAAACTTAAACAAAGGTACTTCTGAATTGTCTAACACTTGATAAGTTAAACAGGGATTTCATTTTGGAGAGCCCTCACCAGTCATGCACTGCAATTGACCAAAGATTCAAAAGTATTTGTATTTCTAGTGTTTTGTCAGATAAGGAGTTCTTTCAAAACTTGTTGGATGCTCATATTTCATAAAACTTGTTACTGTACAGTTAATGTCATTCTTGGGAGGTTTGTGTTAGTTATTGTAGTTCTGTTATGCTAATATATAGGTCTTCTGTATAGAAGGATTAGTCTCTTGAGAGACAAATAGAAAATCATGTGCTCTTTAAGCTTTTAGCTTCTAGTTTCCGAAACTACCCTATTTATCTTGCTATAATTTGAACTTTAGATTAAATTGGAAAATTTTCATATTCTTTTCAACATTAGTCGCATAATCATCACATATTGCTCACCATTATTGAGAATCAGGTTATCCTATTTTGTTATGTCTGAATTTGACGGTGGGGGTTATTATTCTCTTTTGCAGCAATATATCAAATCCCAGGGAAAAGGCATATGAACCGAACCCCAAAAAAAATACATCCTACTTCCAACAACTTGGCACATGAACCTGACACATTTATGTCCCACTGTTTAGGAAATAACTTCCAGGAAGCATAATTCCCAAGAAGTATAACTTATGGGGAAGTAGATAATAGTGAACCAAAAAAGGCCTTGCACTCTCTACCAATCCCTTTCTCTCTACACCTCTCTTTTTTCTTCTTCCTTCTCTTTATTCTTAGTTCTTAACCCTTCACCCTCTACTCTCATTATGATCCTTGGAAAAAAAAGTTCTCTATAGTTTTCAGTTTAAAAGATTTTAAAGCCTACCACTCATATTCTTATTTCAATCAATCAAATCTGTGATAATCGTGCAAGTAAATAGCTAATCAGATACAAGAAAGCTAGTATGCTTTGCCAACAAATTGAAACTAACCTTGATCCCTGCAATGGACTTCAGAATTTCCATAGAAGGCATTTTCACTATATGAATTCGATTGTCTGCACAAGATATCTAAGGAACATCATTTCAGTTAAATCAGTAAAGGAAACTAGTTATGCAATTCTGTTTCCCTGTTATTGTATTCCACTTACTGAAGAAAGAGAAGGGTCCAGAGAATCTGAGTAATATAGAAGTGGAGATCCAATTCGTGGCAAAAATTTCTTCTTCCCTGTCTCTAGTTGCCACACCACAAGAACTCCTTCCTTTCCACCTGAACACAATTACTCTGAACATGAATAAGACACAACCAAGAGGAGCAAACCATTGCAAAGAGTACCTAATTTGACAATTATCATAGAATGTTATCAATGGTTAAAAGGTAATTAAGCATCTTCCATGATTTGTAATTGCAACAGTGAGACACCTTTGAACTAGTTGTGGAAAGAAAGCACATTTCACCAAACAATCAAGTCAGCCAGAAATCATCTAGTCGCATAAAAGCTTGTCCTATGTGAGCACTAAAGAAAACATGACACACAACTCATTTAGAGCCCACATATAGTCATACAAATGACATATCCAGTTCATTTACCACATATGTGTACTGTACATATAGTCATACAAATGACATATCCAGTTCATTTACCACATATGTGTACTGTACAATCCAACCTTTATTATTGTCAACTCCAATAAAGTGTTCATTCACCAGATATGTACACTGTATAATCAAACTTATTATTGCCGACTCCCATAAAGTTAGATAACGGGTCTATCTATTTTCCTTATTCAAGCCTGTAACAGATATGCTACATATGGCAACAGCAAAATAAGGCCTTATGCATCTTTTTTTACCTGAGTACAAATAGGCTCCATCAGAAGAGAAAGAGAGGACATTTACTTCAGCAGGGTGCCAGTGCCACGTCGTGCAGGACTCAGCATCATCATTGCCCCTCACTCCAGGTCTTTCTTCATCATTATTCATTGATTTTCCAGTCACTAGTCCATCACCTCCAACAAATGTTCTATTTCCATATCCCCTCCAAATCAAAATCCTCCCAGTCACATCTCCTGCAGCAACAATTCTCTGAGTTGAATGGAATGCAAGAACTGTCATGTTTCTTGTATGATGCAGTGTGATCTTCTTAACTGATGTATGCTCAGCATCTGAACTGGGGACTTTCCATATATGAATTTTGCGCTTGTTCCGAATGGCAAAATATTTTCCGGAGGAGCTAATACTTATAAATTCTGGTTGCTTTGTCTATCAAAAGATAATGAAGAAAATATCACAAACTTTAACCATGTATGCAACATACTAAGAAGATGTACAATCTATTGGATGAAACAAGAAATTAATCAGATGCTTAACATGAATATATTTGAGACAACCATGCTTAAGGATGTTAGTTGATATTTCCTACAGCCTTTTTTAGTCATCAAAACTTATAAGGTTTGCACATAGAAACACCCATGCAATCTTTTATAGGCAAAAGGCCCACATAGTTTGCAGGCCAAATCATAAGTGACTCAGAATAACTAAATCTTAAAAGTTGTGATTTTATTTTAAGAGTTTTGCAGTACTTTGTATGTAAAGCTACAAGTTATCTGTGTCCAGCATAACTCCTATAGATTTTTTATAAGAGTCGATGATGCACCAGTGCAAAATTATGACCCTATGAACAGATCAGTTGATGTTTGTACAAAAGAACAATTGAAGTATTCTTTCACATTTTCTATCTGAAATATTCTTTGCACGAAAATTATTTTCCTAGAGAAAAATGTTTACATAACTGGAAAAATGTTTGGTCTCTCCAGAAACAGTACATGATCAAACTTCTAAACCAAGGAAACCAGCTACAAAAACTTTTGGGAGATAACTTACTTTTGTTTTTAATGCTGAAATAGCAATAGGTCTGAGACTCACCCAACACCCGAATATCAGTGGTAATAATTTCAGATTTTTTTCTTAAACCAATTGGACAATGCATCCTCTCCACCATATGCAAGCAATCCTGAGTACCTTAGCAAATCAATCAGTTTTTACTTGTTAAAGGACATTCTTTCATAGTCTCCTTTGTAGTCAGTCGTCGATTGTCACTACCCAAAAGAAATAAGTAAAAAGCACATTAACATCCAATCATGTGTTACTAATATGAGCACTATTGATGTGGAAAAAGAATTCAAGGAAATTCAAATTTAAAGACTCAAGCTTAGAATTATGGTCTGGATATAAGATAGGGCTCATTAGAGAAATTACAGAGTATTTCCTAGTCTTATTAGAGTTTTATCAAAATGTTTATTTAATTAAATTAGCTTCTGGTTCAGTGTTTTAAATTTCACATGCAATTTTGCAATTTCCAGCTTTGCTCGAAGTAGTCCAGATTTTTTTAGGGGTGAGAAAAAACCCGACCAAACTGAAGAAACTGATTGAACCGATATTATTCTGTCAGTTTGGTTCAGTTTTTCAGTCTAAATTGGTTCGGTCTGGTTTTAGTTTTGAAAAAATTTTGGTTTTCGGTTTCAGTTCAGTTTTTTATGTAAAAAACCGAATAAACCAAAATTATTAATAAACCGAACCAATCTAAAATATATATAAGTTAATCAAATCCAACCAAACCAAACCGAAATTTTAAATTTTGTTTGTTTTGTAAGTATATTAGGTTCAGTTTATTCAGTTCTCCAAAAAGTTTTGGTCCGATTCAATTTTTAAAATATAAAATTCGGTTTATTTTATTTTGGTAAAAAATCAAACCGAACAAATCAAACGAACAAATCAACTGACCAAATGTTCACCCTAGATTTCTATATGAAGCTTTATATTTATTACAGCCTATTAAATAGAGTCCTAGTTAATTTAAATTTACATTAATTCCTTTTCAGTGTTCTCACAGAGTCTAAATCCTTCACCTTAGAGGTTTAGAATTAGTTCTTAGTCTGCATATGTCTATGATTATAAGGTTTTAATTCAGTTTTCAATTAATAAAGATTTCAACAGCTATGCTAATTTTATTTGAGTTGTGTGATACAATTCAACCATTGGTCTGACACCTAAACTCTTTGATATTAATTTGTTGTTCACATGCTACAGTAACCACCCTGAATTCATCTATAAACAGCCTCAAAATCTTCTCATCCTTGTCAAACCTAAAATCAATCAATAACTTTAAATTATTTTCTTTTGCTTTCAAATTTCAGGTAGTTATATAATGGCATAAACTTAATGCAAAATGATATAATGGATACTATTTAAGAGCTCAACAAAATAAATTTCCACCTCTGCCAAAATTACCCGACCAACCAGACGAGAGTCAGTCAAGTTACATTTCCTGATCTGCCCATGTAAATCTTTTGATTGTTTTGCAGCTTTTTTAGAATCTTCAATAGACAAATATGCAAAAAGCTTCGTGGGTTTTTCATTGATCTCAAGTGGTTGGCTTAATATAGATGGAATTACCTGACAATAAGACAACAAAAATGAAATAAAATTTCAGTACATATACTTAAATGCATAACAAACAAATAGATACAAGCACATATTGAAATGCTAATCCCCTGTTTGGAACAAAGTAATTCGGCTACACTATTCATTTCTATTTCAATCCTTGCCATGTTTGGAACTCCAGAATAATTTATTTAGAATTTCTGAAGTTTCAGCTCTGTAGATTTCTATATGCTCGAAGCAAATTGTACAAAAACTTCAACAAAAATGGATGCAAATTATGTACTAGTGAAACTACTTGAAGAGATACAAAAAACTATTGAGATTAAATCTATAGAACACTGCTCCATCAAACTTTCAATCATTACTTTATCGTTGCATGTAATCAACAAAACCACCAAATTAGCCGCAACCCAACCATATTAAACAATTTCACTAATTCGTCGAATAGATTCAGATAAACTAGAACAGCTGAATTGCATCAGTTACATGATGCAAAAGCACATCAAAAGGCAGTCAACTAATACAGTTAAAAGAAAACTCATCTTCAAATAAATTTGGATTATCATTACCATGGAGAAAATGGGGAACTTAATATCCATTGTCTTGATCAACTCTGGCACCGAATAATTCCAATATTTAATAGTCCCATCAAGCGACGCCGTCCAACAATAGCACAAAATCTTACTCGCGGGAGTAGTTCCCGGAACCGGTATCACCGTTGTCACTGCCGCCGTGTGGCCTTCGAGTGACGTGATCTACGAAGAAAAATATGTATAACAGAAAGTTAACAACGCTTGCAATACCATTAATAACGATAAAATAGAGATAATGAGGGAAAAGAAACCTGTAAACCAGTGGCCGAGCTGAAGATGGCAACGGAGTTGCCAGAGCAAACGAGGAGTCGTTTGGCGTCGTTAGAGAAGGCTGGCGGCGAAGAGACGTAGCTTCTACCACCTCTTATCATGTTTATTCAAGAACGGAATGGAATGGATGAGTGAAAATGATGATTTTTAGTTTAGCTCAGGTATGATTCGTCAGCTGCCTCTTTACTTGCTTGCTGATACTCCACAAGCATTAGAACCCTAGCGACCAGCTGCTAAACCCACTGTATCCTGCTGTCGCTCCTTTTGATAAATTTAGGGCTGTTATTTTTTTTTTTTTTCCCCATTTTTTTTTTTTAGGTCAAATTTTGAAAATTAATGTATATATTATAATTTTTTTTTAAAGATCCTTAGCTTTCTTAGAAAGCAATTAATTAAAATAATTTTGATCAACATGATTAATATATCTTAATTTATTTTTAATCAAAATTCTATCATATATCTTAATTTATTTTTAATCAAAATTCTATCACTAATAATAATGAGAAATTAATTAGTAAGAGAAATAATTGGCGATGATTATATTAAAATGAAATTTTTTTTCTTAAAAAAGTCAATTATTCAAAAACAGAGAAAATAATTATTTATAAAAATTATTTATTTATGTAACATATTTTTTAAGAAATATTTTTCAAATGCATAATTGATATCAAATAGCCTTATACATTTTTCTCATTTCATATCTTCAATATGTATTTACAAATTTTAAAAATCTTTATTCTCTTAAAAACAATATATCAAATAAAAATTTAGAGAGTAATATTTGAAACTTATGAAATATGTAACTTGACACATTTATTTAGAGAGTAATATTTGAAACTTATGAAATATGAACTTGACACATTGGTATAAATGATCTTGATTTTTTTTTATACATATGACCAAAGTATTTTTAAGCCTTTTTCTAAATTGACTTTTTTCGGACATTGATCCAAAAATCTTATTTAAATAAATAAGAAAAAAGCAAATTTTATTATTCACTTGAGGTAATTATTGAGATAATGATTATTTTATCTTTTATATTTTGGCAAGCAATAAAGTTTATCTAATGTTATAAGTTATAATTTTTATTTGTTCATAATAATATATGAAAACATATAATATAATTTTAAAACATGCAATGTCTTTTTAACAGCAATGCCACGCCTATTGATTAGTACCAAAAAAAATATAGAAAAAAAAATGAAATGCAAATATTATTTTATATAGTGCAAATAAAATTATACACATATATATTGCATAGCACGAAAACTATTATTGAGTAACGTTTCGTGTTTCAAAAGTGTATATGCATTTCTTGTTTTTCACGTTTATTTCACTTTTTTTTATAAAATGTTTTAAATGTCATTTTCTCTATGTCGTTTTCATATTTCTCCGTTTACGTGCAACATAACATATATAAAGGAGAGAGGCAAGAACTAATAATAGCAAGGGTTGACAACAAGATAGAGCAAAGGCAAGTATGGCTAGGTAGAGCAATGGCAAATGCTATGAGATGGCAAAAATAAATAAATAAATAAATAAAAGAGAATAAGAATAAACGCAAGAAAGGAAACAATTACTCATTTTTTTAGGACCACATTTTCCATCGAATTCAAATTAAAGACACATTTCAAACTTTATTGACAAATTTAAGTTCCTTGAGTATATAATGACGAGTAATTAAAATTTACTGATCGTCAACAAATTTATAAGCGATACGCTCACTAGACGTTAAATAAAATGAGGAAACATTATATATATATATATATATACTTACTTTATTTAATTGTAATGATAATATTATTTATTGTCCTCAACAATATTTAATTCAATTCATTTTAATTAACATTAAAAAGTTATTTATTGAAATAAAAAGAAAAATAGTAAGCACATATGTGTAGGAAATAAAAAATAATTATTTATTAAAACAAAATTTTAAAATTAGACAACAAATTTAATAATTAATACTTGAATTTCATTAATATTTACAAATATATTTTAAATTATCTTTAAAATCTAACACACGTATAAATTAATTTGAAATAAGACAATTCTAATAAAATATGAATTTCTATTGAAAACAAATTACATTTTTAAATAAGAAAATTGAAAATATTTTACTTTGTAGGTAATTAATATGAAAAATTTTATATAATAATAAACTTTATATTAATATTATAATATAAATTTGAAGATCACAATACCACAGTATACTATATTGCATGTGTGTTGAATGGTTTTTCACTTAAAATTACTAATAGATAACTTGATAATCCACACTATTTAAAATATATTTATAAATATTATTAATAGATTAAAATATTCACTACACAAATAAATAATATGTTTTTCTAAATAGATAATATATACATATTATTGTTACCTTATATTATGTACTTATAATTTTTCTTTTTATATTTTCATTGAACAATTTACATATCAAATTAATTAACGTATATAATTAATTTTAATTATCAAAATTATTTAAAATCATTATTTATCATTTATCATAGTTTATTTACAACCACAATTTAATATTGTCAAGTCATTATTGGCCAAATAAGTATTTTAAAATTTTAATATATTGTTATATTAAATTTTCAATTTTGAAAATAAAAAATAAAAAAATAACATTAAAAATATTTATTTAGGAAAACAAAATGAAAATTCGCTTTTACATACGTACATAGGATTAGGAAATAAATAAATACGTTACTATAGTAAAGTTTTATTATAAAAAAATAAAATAATAAAGAGAATTTTACTGCTCTCAAGGTTCTATTCAGTTTAAATTCAAATTAATCTCATATTCATGAATATACGAATATTAGGTCAAACCTCGCAAAAAAAAAAGAATGTAAAATAAATTATTCTTCCGGCGTCCCCTCAAAAATAGTTTCTAAATTTATATACCTTTAGTAACACTTTATTTTTTCTCGAAAAAATAACTTGTATGTATTTTTGCATGAAAATGTTTAACATTAAAATTTTAATTTTTTTAAATGAAAAAATAATTACAAAGATGTAGGAAATACAAATAAAAATATTAAGCAAAAATGTAAAAACAAAAAATTTTTTCTACTTCTATGTTTTATAGGTTTATTCAATTTTAAGATTCCACGTTAATTTCATGAAAAATAATTTGTTTATTGAAAATAAAATATTTATGACAAATATATTTTTAGTGTTTCAAATATATTATAAAATATTAATTTTTAATTTATAAAATTATAATAAAATTTAAATAATAAATATTTCATCTTTATGTCATTTATTATTTGATATAAGACACAATATATTATAAAAAAAATTTCGATCCCATTGAATGTTGGCAACCACTAATGATTAGTAGTGATTAGTGATGAGTATTGATAGTAAATAATAATCGGTGACAATAAATTTATATGTTTATATAATTTATTTGTTACTTAGATGAGTTTATCAAAATTTAAAAAAAAAAGAAGAGGAAATCATTTTTGTTAGAAATGATGTAGTTTTTTCATTGAATAGAAAAAAAAATTTATTAATTAATTTTCTTAAACATGTCAAATATAAGAAAAATACAAAAAATATATAATGCAAAACAAATGGAGCCTAACTATAAATATTTTCTCTCAAAAATATGCTTAATATATTAAATTTGGCATGCAAAAAATTTTAATTTATTAAATTAATCAATTACACATATGATCTAAAGTTCATGATTATAATATAAATAGAGATGGACTTGATTATAATATAAATAGAGATGGACTAAGTTATACTTGATAACTAAAAAATTTATCTTTAAAGCAACAAAAAATTCCTATTAAAAGTACAAATTTAGAATTTTTTTAAATATAAATCCATCTTTTATTTTTAATTATTATTATTTATGTTTATTATTTGAAGAAAATTGAAGAATAGAAATTTCTTAGAAATAAAGTAGAAACTTTTTCAATAGTAAATTCATATTAATTTGGATGTTGATTAGCTAATTTGTTGAGAAATTGATTTCTTATTTTACATGCCTATATGTTGAATATCTTTTTTAGGTTGTAATATCTTCAATGAAGGATTATCAAGTTATAAACTACTAAATTGAAATTAAAAAATCAGTTGACTTCTATTAAAATAATATTGCATTTAATTTTTTATATTATTTGAATTGAAATAATAAATAAATGATTTACTTAACTATATTTTAAGGTAACGATAATGATATTATTAAAACTAAAAGTATAAGTTATGCAATGTATGAATTATTGAATAATAAAGATTTTAATCACTTATTTGAAAAATAATTAGTTTAACAATTGATAAATTATTCTCTAACTTGATAATAAATTATTTTTTCAAATAAAATTTAAAGTCAAAATTAATTATATATATTGATTTTACGGAATATCTCAAATCCTGCGTTAGCTTTGAGCCCAAACCTGATGAACATCCCCTCCTAAAGATTTTTTCACTAAAAGCGAACGGTGACTCTGGCTCGCCCATGTAAAAATTCACCTATTTGGTATGATCCAGTACAGCTTAGTTATTTACTCTCTCTCTCTCTCTCTCAAAATAGCTAATTTGCCAAACATTGCCCACCACTCATTCCACCGCCATCTTCATTTCATTTCCTTTGCACACAGCTAACGCGTTCACCCTCGGCTCTACAAAGCCCCATCCTTTCCCTTTTCATCTTTCAAGAAATCGGAAATTAGTCGACCCGTTTCTCCTCCTTTCGTTCCTTCTTTTCTTCATGGGTTAGATTAAATTTCCTCAGTCTGCAGAATGGAGTGGGACAGTAATTCGGATCTGAGCGGGGACGAGGACGAAGGATTCTCCCTCAAAGATGATGGTGCTGTAGGTCCGCTTCCTTTCCCCGTTGAAAATCTACTCCAAACGGCGCCCTGCGGCTTCGTTGTCACTGATGCCCTCGAGCCAGACCATCCTATCGTCTATGTGAACACCGTTTTCGAGATGGTTACTGGCTATCGAGCCGAGGAAGTGCTTGGGCGTAACTGGTTGGTGCTCTTTTTCTTTCCCGCTTTCATCTCTTTGCCTTTTTTTTTTTTTCCGGATTGCTTGTTCAAGTGTAGGGTTTAGCTGATTAGATAATATTTTGATATTTCTCTTGGTTTTTGTAGAAAACCCAATTCTCTGTTTTGGGGTATTTACATGTGTTTTACGGAACGAATGCTAACTGCTTTATTGTTTAATGAAGCTATCGAGGTTCAAATGTAAGATTGTATTTAGTCTACGAACGATTAGTTTAGCAACTTTTAGGCATTAATTTGTTCACTGCACAATTTAATTGAGTTTATTTTTGAGGTTAGGCATTTTGTTGAGGACCTATTTCTTATTGTAGCCTTTGTACGCTCAAGATGTTTGCCATAAAATCTTTTAACATGGACTGAGCTTAAAATGTTCAACATATTTCAGAAATCTGCCTGCTAATGCTTATTAAAATGCTAAGAATTTTTTTTTTCCTAGTTTGTGAAATAGTATAGTGAAAAGTTTACTGCTTGTTAAGTTGATTAGGAATTTATGATGTGGGTTTGGTGGTGGTACATTGAATGCATAGTAGGTCATGGCTGGAATTATGAGGAGAATAACTATAGCAGGGCTTTTCAAGTTTGCATATAGGATTCTGGATATGTTTGGGATAGTTGTTCAATGTATTTGATAGTTGGTAGTTGATATATATTAACTATTTGGTAAATAATGTCTAGCTATTGCTATTAATTTATAAAATAATTAATAACTATTTGGTAAATCATGTCTAGCTATTGCTATTAATTTATAAAATAATTAATAAGGATATATCGTTAGTACATTATAGAAAATTTTTTGAATGCCCTTTCAATATGTAATATTTGATAATATATAATTTTAAACTTTTGCAATAGAAAAAACCTAGGACAGTAATTACATAACAAATTAATGAGTGCAATATTTAAGCTAATTAACCTACAAATTTCCAATGCATGGAAACTTTTGAAGGAGGATTTTCGCGTTTTCGCATTTTGGAAACTTTTCCCTTTAGGAAACTCACCAAAATGTGCGCAAAACATTTCGGGCCCGCTTATGCAATTTTGAAAAATTAAGAAATGCGTTTCTTTTGGCTTTTAACTTTAGTGGACGAGAGATCCATTGTGTCGGCTGTGGGTTTGGAGTCCATATTTGATAAAATTTGGCGATGCCTTGTAGAAGAAGAAGTAGTTTTGATATGATTTAATAATTATTTATTTCAATATTTATTATAAATGTATATATGTAAGAAAAAATATTTATAAATATGTTGCTATATTTTTTTAAATTTAAATTTCTCCCATGTTTCATTTTCTTCATTTTTGAAAAATGTTGTTTCTCTGTGTCTGTTTTTGCGTTTTCTGTTTTCGCATTTCCCATTTCCGTGTTACTTAGCTACAAATATATCTAGTCAAGATGATAATGTAAGGGGCATGAATTTATTATGATGTAAAACACGAAAAAGAAAAATAAAAAGCTTCCAGTAGAATAAAAGGAAAAGCAATAAAGAGAAAAGTAACAAGGATAATAGTCATTGCAAAATTCAAAATCATTTTGACAGGTCAGCCATTTATTTCAAGGGATAAATTTGTAACTTATCAACTAATAACAAGCACCAGTTCTTTAAAAGCTCCAAAAAGGAGCTGTTTGAAATGAGAACATTTTAGCCTCGTACCAGTTACCAATTGCTTTTCTCATTCCCTAACCAAACGGGTTTGATATAGCTGTTGGTGATCGAACCACTAACAAGTCCTTTCAATCGCAATGCCAAATATTCTCTCAATTGAGAAATAAAAGTTAGGCTGAAAAGCTAAGGCAACAAATGGTGGAGAATATGTGGGTTTAAAGCTGCTAGAAGGCACTTAAAAGATTATGTTTTTAAGCATGAAATCCTCAAGCCGTGGGAAGATATGGTGATGCCATGGTGGTTCCGCAAACAGTAAGGTTGTAGGGATTTTGATCCGCAGGCTTGTGCTTTGTACAATGTGAACTTTTAGAGGAGGATTGGTGGTTTAAAAAATAGTTAAACAAGGGCTATGCTGTCCTAGTTTTGAGTATTCAAAAGGACAAGGATAAGAGGGGTCCAACAAGAGTGCAAAGAGGAGCAGAGTAAAAAATTGAGGCAGAAATAACTCTATATATCCATTCATTTCTGGGTACATCTTGAACTTCTGAGAATCTCTATATCTATCATCGAAGTTCCAAAAGGAGAATATGGTGAATTTTTAGTAAGATAGGTGTTTTTGGACATCAAGGAGTTCCTCAGAAGATTCTGTGATCAGTTGATTTGTTTCATACTGTGCAGTATGCATCACATATATGTTCTCTGGGTCATCCTCAAATCTTAAGTTTTTTGCTGCAATTTGACTTGATTTCCTTGATATCCATTATCATGAAGCAGCATCTAGTAATGTTGTGGAGCATGATGATCATGATGTAGCATCTAGGGATGTTGTGAAGCATGATGAGTAGGTTATTGATCATTGCCTGAAGTCGTGATGCACCGTCATATTGATCCAACAATGTGTCGGCAAAGATTGTTAAGTTTCAATATAAGAGTGCTGGAATTCATCCTTTCACTTCCTGGATAGTCTGGCATTCTTCAAAATTTTCTTAAATTTTATGTTTTACAGACAAGGGAATAATCTTCTGACATTATTGTGGGGGCTCAAGTATTTTTATTTTTGGCTATCATCATTCAAAGTATCAATACCAGGATCCTTACTTGTATCTATAGTTCCAAATGAAGGGTTGATGTTGTGCTTTAGATTTTTTTTTTTTTAATAATGTTGTATTATTTTCATCTAGCAAATTTGTGGTGAATGTGTGGACTTGGTGACCTTGACTTATAAAATAAAAATAAATAACTAAATAAAGGAGATAAGTTGAGTCATTCTGTTTCTTAGGTTTGTTCTACTGTTTGTCTATGATAGTGGAAGAGCAATGCTGGTATTTTCATCTAGCAAAACTGGAAACACCAGCAGTGGTTTGAGGTGGCAATAAAATCAACTCAGACCATGCTTGAGAGCTTATATTCAGGTTTTTACTTGAATTGAAAAGCGTGTTGCTTTTATTATTTATATTGTGTGAATTATTGGCTTTCATGTCTTTTATAAATTTATGTTGTATCTGTGGACAGATAGGACTGCTTTTGTATACTTACTGTTCCATTTTCTATTGCTTTTTCCTAGTAGTAGAAGTATGATTAATAGAGATATCCTTTTCATTTTTTTTCCTGTAGTAATTTTGTTTTAATACTTCTAACCAAGCTGTGATAAGGTCATTTTGACAACACTAGCAAATCTTTGAGTGGGCATGAAACATGATTGCCCAAGTAGTAACAAATTGGGTTTATCATTCATGGAACATTCTTTTTGAGTTTATGCTAAGCTAGATTTGCAGACCTGTGATGACAATTACAATCAGCCCATATGGCAGCCTTCAATACAATAATAATCTTCAATTCTTTGTATGAATTAAGACTTTCATTCGTGAAAGCCATTTTTAGTTTTTTGTACTCTTTTTATGCTTCTGCCTCCTGTGACTGATTTCATAGCCCTTGAACATTGGTGAAGACATTGTCTTGCAGTTACTGATTAGAGTGGGAGCTTAGTCTCGAGCCCTAGCCTGGTTTGCTACTTAATTAATGTTAATCTCATCATATGAAACTCCCTTTTGGTTTACATAATTGTGTATCACATTTGTTTTTGTGCCAATTCTCAAGAAATTAATTGTTGCTCCCAAAGACATGTTCCTATCCTGATGCTGCCAGCATTATTTTGGCTCTGCTTCCTGCCTTTGGGTTCTTTAAAGTGAACAAGGAAAAGGAAAACTTCCAATTTTTGAAGGCAAATGTGTATTGGGGCTTTGATTATCAGTCTTCAAAACAATCTAAAGTTCTCTGATGATATCATCCTTCTTTTAGTTCTATCTGAAGAGTACAAAATTCAAATACTTTGGTTTCCCTTGTTCCATTTCTTAAATGATTACTAGAATATATTTTTGTTCAGAAAGCTTGACTTTTTTTTGGGGTTTAGTCTCCCGCAGATAGGTTGAGAGGGTTTTAAATAACGGCTATTACATAACACAATGGCTTTTAAATGATTGTTTTGGAGGGTGCTGTGATCTTAAGACCCATTTTATGACAGACACAAATTTTGATTAAACTAATGCCATTCCTTTTATGATTTCCCAGATTTTTTTGCTAACAATGGATCTTTCCCATTTTCTAACTTCTCCATTGACAGCCCCCCTTCATCCTCTACTGATACTTTTCTTCTATTTTGAAAATACTTCAATAACCCAAGTAATTGGCTTTTATGAAGGAGAAAATTGACTATGGAGAAATTTTTCACACTTCAGTTGAAAGTGGTGTGTTAATTTTTGCTTCTCTCTCTTATTCCTTGCTTCTGTTTTGTTAATTTGTTATTGAATTGTATATATAGACACACACACGGACATACACAAATATCCTGTATCAATTTGTTTGATCCTCAAAAATTTCAAAATATCAACATATTTTCAGAATTTCTTTTAATGAATTGGGTATGAACTCCAATATTAAGAAGATAAGATACTAGAGATTAAGCTCAATTAGTGCTCAATCCAACTTGTGCTTTACCACCTTCTTATTATAGTGAAGGTCATAATCCATTTGATGCCGTGAGTTCTTTGTTCAACCTTTGACCACTTCAATATTGATGTTCACAACCGTAGAGGATTTTGAATTCAAAATGAAAATCAAGATCCTTTAGTTCCTTCTAGATACTCTTTTTGGTTTTGATAAGGTCAGATCTTTATCCTGTACTTTGTATTTGCTTCACTTAAGTTGATTGTTAATTGTGGACAAAATCATGGACGCAACATTTCGATATGATGTATTTTATGCTTATTAGTTTCCAGAGCCCTGGATTCAAAATACTTAAGCAAGAGCATGCCTAACCTGTGGATCCATGGTCTGCGAGAAATGAGATGGATCACTGATTTTTTGGGGTTTAATCTGAGACCCGATTCTTGGCACTAGAATGGAAGCCAACTTGAGAGAGTCTTACAACCGGAATTGGAGTACTAAACCAGTTATCCACTTCACCGAATGAACTCTTTGGGAACTATTCAAAACTTAAGAAGGGTTAAAGTTAAAAAATTACAACCGAGAGAACTCTTTTTATCCTTTAGTTGATTGGAATAAAGTATAAAACAAAGAAAGCCTGAAGGAAGCTTTCATTTCCATGCTGCCATAAAGAACTATAATGCATCCAAACGTAGGGCGACTAAGGGAGAAATTCCCCAAATTTGGGGATTAGTGAATTATGTTAATATGTCTTAATTTGCAACATTTTGCAAATTTTGTTCTGAAATTTGCATATCAGAAGGTTGTTACTGTTTTGTTATGGCTGTAAAAGCCTGTTTCTGTCACATATAGCCCTGACTAAAACCATGTTTGAGACTCTGTAAATTTCATTACTATTCATGTCATCGTTTCTTTTTGTAAAATGTCATTAAACACCATATGAAGGAGTATCACAAAACACAACCTCAAGAAAGTGTTTTCATGAAGGATTTATTAGCATTGAAAAATCAAAAATAATTTCAGTCTGTTATTCAAAACTTAAAGTATGTAATCTATTTACTTTAGAGATTGAAAAAAACTATACAAATGCATTTCCAATGACAATCATTCTTGGTAGAAACATTTAAATGATTTTTCTCTATATAGTACTTAATAAATAATTATCTACTACTATCCTTATTTTTATCATCCATTAAGTAAGTAAAGAAAACAGTTTGAGAAATAATTAAAATAGATGGCTTTATCTATATTTAGACTTCTGATTGGCTTTTTAATTGTTTGACCTTGTATGTTAAGCCTTCAATCATTAAATATTGATACACACACACACACACACACATATATATTGCATCTGGGTCTTTATTCATGATTCTTAATCTTTTAGATATTCATTGAGTTTCTAGTGCTATTTTACGAGAATGTCCAAGTTGTCTGATTATAGTTTTTTTAATTCTATTTTTATCTAACTCTTAGGCCATGTTTGGCGTGCTTTGAGAATGAAAATGCAATTCCTAGAATTGGATTCTATTTTCTTGTTTGTTACATATGGAATACAGATTTTTACAATATTTTTATATTTAAATAGTTTAAATTCCACTCATTATGACATCTATTTTGGCTCTAATTGTTTCATGCAAAATGTCATATCTTTGGAAATTTCTTTTAGGAAAAGTTGTTTGCCCGAATATTGAAAATCAACTGCAAATTATTTGTTATAGTTGAATATGGGAGAAAATTACATACACAGAAGGTAAAATGTGGGTGCTACTGGTGATAGATCTAGGCTGATTGGTGCTGGTCGGTGGGTTGTCAAAATGTTGGCCTTTCTTTTCTAGGGCTAGTGTGGAAGAGAGAGGAGAGCGAGAGAGAGAGAGAGAGAGAGAGAGAGAGGTGAGTGTTAGGTGGATCCACTTGACTATTATTATAAGTTCAAAGTCCTTGTTGGAATATCACGTCATGTCCTGGCCAGATTTTGGTCTTAGCGACCTAATTGATACCCTATTAGAACTCTTGACTATTTTACTATGAAAAATTAATTTAATGATCACTTAGTGATTTAGTAGTAAGCAGCAACTTCAGTGACCATTGGTAAAATTACGTCAAAACTCCTACAATTGGAGCATTTCTAGTAGCAACAGTTCTCACATCTGTGACATAATGCAATTGCTGTTCTAGATATTATAATATCTTCGTTGTTTGGATTTCTTAGGATTTTAAAGTAGTTAATTACAGGATAAAACTTTATTTTTTTGGGTTTTATAGATGTATCTAAATCAGAAGAGAATCTGTTTGCTTATGATCTACTTTATTTTCCTTTTCTTAAGGTTTGCATTTAGACAATAATTGCTGTGTTTTACGATTGAAAGCTTTAAGTAACAGGATCTATGTATAAGTTCTTTAAGAGCATATTTGGTACACGAAGAAATGGAAATAGAGTAGGATTCTGATTCTATTTTCATGTTTCATGCCTTATTTACTTTAAAAATTCAAGAATGAGATTCCAAAAATTTACAATTTACTGTTCTTCCTATTATAAGAATATATCAAACAAAACATTGGAATCCTAAAACACTTATCTTAGAATAAGATTTCATTTCTCATTCTAGTTATGGTGTTTTTTTTTTATAAAAAAAAAAAACTTTTTGTGGCACTTTGGCCTCCATTCCATCATTTTATCGTCATTATGGAAATTTTCAATGTTATTAACACTATTGTCTACTTCATGTAAGTTAGCAGGATGATATGCAAGGTGAAGAATTGTACATTGTCAAGTACTAGAAGTTAAATATGGTTGCATTTGTACTTGGCCTAACTCTTTGTAGCTCCAGGTGGATTAGTTTGTAGGAAAAAATGAATGTATGCTGCTTCTTTCTCTCTTTCCCTCCAATACTTCCCTCATTGCCCATCCTTCTTTTGCATGTGTGTGCGTCCGCACGCATGTGATGTCTGCTAGCTTGTATGATCTCGAAGTTTTTAGAGATGCTGTTTGCTAAATTTTTATTTTTCACTTGTTTTTTCTTTTCACAGTCGTTTCTTGCAGTGTAGAGGACCATTTGCCAAAAGAAGGCATTCACTAGTTGACTCAACAGTGATTGCAGAAATAAGAAGATGCCTTGAGGAGGGGATTGAATTCCAAGGTGAATTGTTAAACTTTAGAAAAGATGGATCTCCTCTAATGAACAGGTTGCGGCTTACTCCTATATATGGAGATGATGAAACAATTACTCATGTTATTGGAATCCAATTCTTCACAGAAGCAAATATTGATCTAGGCCCTTTGCCTGGTTCTTTGATAAAGGAGTCTGCAAAATCAGCTTTTCAGTTTCGTTCTGGTTTTTCCACATACCGTCCTATCCCAGCAGGGGACCGCAATGTCAGTCGCGGTGTTTGTGGGATACTGCAACTGAGTGATGAGGTGCTGTCTCTCAAGATACTTTCACGCTTAACACCAAGAGACATTGCATCTTTTGGATCAGTCTGTAGGCGACTTTATGAGCTGACAAAGAATGAGGATCTTTGGAGAATGGTTTGTCAGAATGCTTGGGGCAGCGAAACCACTCGTGTTCTGGAGACTGCGCCAGGTGCAAAGAGACTTGGGTGGGGCCGCCTTGCAAGAGAATTAACAACTCTTGAAGCAGCAGCTTGGAGAAAGCTAACTGTTGGAGGTGCTGTTGAACCGTCACGGTGCAATTTTAGTGCTTGTGCAGTAGGGAATCGAGTTGTCCTTTTTGGTGGGGAAGGTGTAAACATGCAACCAATGAATGACACTTTTGTTTTGGATTTGAACTCCAGCAACCCTGAGTGGCAACATGTCCAAGTGAGCTCCCCTCCTCCTGGACGGTGGGGTCATACACTTTCTTGTGTTAATGGGTCTCACTTGGTAGTCTTTGGAGGTTGTGGAAGGCAAGGCTTACTCAATGATGTC
>CATIWR010361869.1:0-19499 GCA_949677035.1 Omphalea diandra
ATAAAATCATGGTGTTTCATTTCCATTGGTTGGAAGGTCACTTTTCCTCTTTTAGTCCCTCTTCTTCACTCATTAAGCACTTCCATCCATCTCCTAATTCCTAGATGCTCCTTATACTTTTAGATGAGCTCTCAAACACCATTGTTTATGATGCTATAATATGTGCACAACATGAAATAAATTTTCATATAACTATGCAAACACTGCATATATGTTCAAGCATCCCAAATGCAACGGTGCAATTGTCATTGTCATGTTTTTACAATTCACATTTCTAAATGATTATTTATCTTGTGCATATGTTCATGTGAGATTTCATATCATTTGTGCAATGCATATATTCATGTGATAATGCCAATGAATAGGGACAGGGATGTTACAACTTATGTAAAGATTTGTCTAAAGTAATGAAAAGTGAGTTTGAAATGAGCATGATGGAAGAACTCAAATTCTTTCTTGGATTACAAATTAAACAAGGAAAGGAAGGAATCTTTATCAACCAAGCCAAACATACAAAGGGACTAATTAAAAATTTTGGCATGGAAAATGGTAAATTATGCAAAACTCTTATGAACATGAACATCAAGCTAAGCATGGATGAACATGGCAAGAATGTGGACTAAAAGCTATAGAGAGGTGTGATTGGTAACCTACTCTATCTCAGCCTCTAAACTTGATATTATGTTCAATGTTTGCTTATGTGCTAGATATCAATCTAATCTTAAAGAGTCTCATTTGCATATTGTGAAACACATACTTAAATATCTTATTGGTACTTCCACCTTAAGGCTCTAGTATCCTAAGAGTTATTTATTTGATTTGACTGCATTTTTTGATGTTGATTTTGTTTGGTGTATCTTAGATAGAAAGTGCACTTCAGGCACTTGTCAATTACTTGGTCAATGTTTAATGTCTTGGAGTAGCAAAAAGAAAAACTCATTTGCTTTATCAACAACTAAAGTTGAGTATGTTTCAGCTGGCCTTTATTGTGCATAAATCCTATGGATGAAATAACAACTTCTTAATTTCAAAGTGGTTATAAATCAAGCTGCCATTAAGTATGATAACACTAGTGCCATAAATTTATCAAAGAATCCCATATAGCATTCTAGGAGCAAGCATATAAACATTAGACCTCAATTTCTTAGGGATCATGTTAATAATGGAAATATTGTGTTAGAATTTTTTGATATTAACCATCAATTGATAGACATTTTTACCAAACCTCTTTTGTGACGAATGGATGAAATTCATCCAAAGAGAACTCGATATGATTGATGGAAATACCTTGGATTAGCTTCAAACAAGTTCTTTTTCTTCCCAATCGATTTATGATTATTATTGTGTAATACTTGATCATTATTTCTTGAATTGATCACTATTGAAGTCTTTAGATTCAATAGCTAGAGATTATAAATGTGTATGATACTGATTAAGCTATCCATATGTTAATTGAATTCATAATTATATCTTTGAGTTTGATTAATAACATTCATTAGCTAAGTTTTAAAATTGTTTTTAAACTAAATGTTGTTTGAAAAACATGGCTAACAATCATTGTGTTACTTGTGAGTTCCTCATTTTGATCTATTGGTCTCCATGATCATTATGAATCTATAATTACCATTGTTCACTACCCAACGGTCATTGCAAACCAGCCATCATTGTTGCTTTAAGAACACTTGTAAGAGCAAGCTAATGGTCATGTCCAACAATCGTTGCCTAATTCACAACAGTCGTTGAACACTCCCAACAGTCATAATTTTTTTTAAGAAAAAAAAGCTTGTCAAACTTCTATTTAAACCCCTTTAACCTTAAATCATTTTTATTTTTTTGATTTGCTTTGTTTTCTACTCATTTCTCTCAATTTTTGCTATAAATTTCTCCATATTTCTTTACATCAAACACTTATTCACACAATCAAATGGCACCTAAACTATAATCTACCAAAAAATATAAGCAACCTATTAGGAAGAACCCCCAACCCTCCTTTACCTCAAGGTTTAAAGCTAAAGAGAATTTAGCTTTAACATTGGCTTATCAAAAGAAACAAGCTGTAAAAACTTTACCTTAGACTTACAATAGAAAAAGAAATCCAAAATCGACCAAGATTCTAAGAAGGAAAGGGAAGGCCAATGAAATAGAGCACACTTCCATACCCTTAACTCCTCTTTTGGTTTAACAATTGCATCTCAAAATTGAAAAGGAAAATGAATTAGCTTTAAAATTATCGAAGAGACATCTTGGTGGTGGGAAATTCTTATAGTGGAATGACCTACAAAGGTATGGGATAGCATAAAAGGTTAAAGAGTTACTGGTCGGGATTGGATAAGAGTTATTTTGTCGTAATAGTGAACCCTCTTACCTAGTGCTGACAGTGGAGTTCTTAACAACTGAGGAAGTGTTAAGCAGTGATTGTGAAGTGTATGCTCAAGAAGGCATAATAAGGCTTAGGCTATTTAGGAAGAAGCACACACTAAGACCAAATGACTTAGCGAGTTGCTTTAATGCATCCAATAAAGGTCTCATAGAGCCTTCTCTAACCTTCAAAGTTGATGTTAACTAGTTTTAGAAATCCATCACTGATGGAAGAAGCAACTACAATAGCAATAATAGCAATAACAACAAGGCTTTTAAGATCAAAAGTTAATGCTTAAGCATTTCCCATAAGTTCATCACCCAAAACATTAATGGAAGTGGCCAATCCAATGGAAACTGCACATAACAAATCATTTATATCGCTGGTGCATGAAAAACAAACAGAGGGTGAACACTCCTTTGTTCTTGATATAGAGAATAAATAGGCAAGTGGACAGGGCAAATGAATTAATAATGGCTCATTATATCACAAAGATAGCAAAATTTATGAAAGTAATCCCCCAAACTAAAGAAGAGCTTGGAGAAAATAATATAGTGTTGGAAAAGCTACCTCACAATGAGCCAATTTGTGAAAAGATGCTACTACGCATAAGGATCCTGTAAAAACTTGATTTTGGTTTGATCAAAAGGGTACTTAAGGAAGGTGAGATTCCTTAAGAGGAAGAGGGAAATGAGAATGTTGAAGAAGATATTAGGGTAGGGGTTACAACAATAAAAGGAATTGAGACTAGTGCACCTGCTACATCTGCTCCATCTCTCACTCCTTTTTAAGAGAAAGTGATGGAGTAGTCGAAAACCCTTACTAATGGTGTTCAAAGAGTTGAGTCCTCTACTACATCTTTACAACAAAAAGTTCAAAAACTTCAAAGAAAAGTGAACAAAAGCAACCAAATACTGGTTGAATCTGTAACTAGAGACTCTAAGTACTGAAAAATGGTTCCACTTAAGAAGAGTCAATATCCTAAAGATCTTCCCTCCTAGGAACCAGATACAATAGATGACCCTAAAGAACAAGAGTCTAAGGAGCCAACAGAGCCTAAAAATCAAGACCACCTCCTAAAACCTCTACCTTCCCTAGAACCTCAAGATTAAACTCATACCTCTCCCTCTTAAACCTTACCTCCTTATGATGCATAGTTTGTTTTGTTTCTTTTTGTTTTTGTCCTTATTTTCAAAAATAGTTGATTTGTTGGAAAACATTTCTTTTGTAATAAAAAGTTCTCTTTCCATGTGTTCTATATTCCATTGTTATTGTTATTCAATTCTTTTTGAAAATGATAAAAAGGGAGAAATAAGAAATGTGAACTTAATATAATGGTGGATATAATATGAGCAAACTATTGGGAAATCTTGCCAAAGACGATCTCATATTGAACAGATTATTCGCTTAAGGGGAAGTTGGAGATTGATTGACTTTATATGATTTAGATGTATTGGTTTTGTAAGATTGACTGACTTTGATAAATTATTTGTCATCATCAAAATGAGGGAGAATGTTGAACATTTAGGTTTCAGGTCTTGTGATGATGATCATAAATACATCTAAGAGCTAACCCTTATCCAATTTATTTGTGTTAGTTCTTGCAAGTACATCAATTCATTGAGCTATAATGATTGGAGAAAGAGTTATGATTGGAAACTCTAAGTATTAAGAGAGTAAAGGTCAAGCAAACTATTCTTGACAGTCTTATAGGTGTTTCCATAATCAAATAAGCATTGTGACTCTAGCAATGAGCATTGAAGAAACTCAATAAGCGTTGGAATATCACCCTAGCATGAGCAAAGTTTTATGGATCTCACAAAAGGCGTTGCCCTCTATTACAACAAGAGTTGGATAACTCAAACACATGAGTTATGCATATTGAACTTCACAATGTATGTTACAATTTTGCAATGGGCGTTGTTCTTCATCTCTCAATAAGTGTTAAATTTTCAGAACATGCATTGGACTAAGTGACTTGAATTAAGCAAAACTCTCAAAAACTTAAAATGGGCATTGGATCTTACCAACAACATTGGAAAGCTCTCTAAATTGAGCTAATGTTTTTAGACCCTTTAATGAGGCACTCTCAAAAATACAATAGGCATTGACGATGTTCAACAAGCATTAGAAGTTCACTAATAACTATTGAAGTACTATTAAAGATTTTAGAAAATAGATCATCAAGTTAACACCTCCCTAGAAATCTACAATAGTCATTATTCATATTTCGGTATGGGTTGATATTGAAGCTCAATAGGCATTAAGAATATCCAAAAGCCATTAAAGTTAGTAGAATAAACAAATAAGAAAGTTAAAGGAGGAGCATTGAGACAAACTTTTCTCTAACAGTTAGTCTTAAAGGGCATTTGATTAGTACCAATGATAATTAAAGTTGTATTTTTCTTGATAACCACCCATTTTAGGAAATCAATGATGGTTGATGACTCAATAATAGGCATGGATAATTCCGAATGGGTATTAAGTGTCTACATTTGTAATATGAAATAACTGCTTTCTTTCTAATAGTTTGTTCTTTGTTTCAGCATATAAAAAGACCCACTCTTAATAGAAACAAGAAGAGAATCATGCCATTAAGCAAGTATTCTATTGTGAAAGCTATTTTCAAATTAGAAGGGTGAACCAAGAATGACCTAGCAATAAAGAGAAGTTCATTATTTAAAGCTTGCAAGTGTTATCTTGGAATCAGAGTTTGAAGAACAAGTTTTCTAGATATTCTCTTAATACTTTCAACTAGATCAAACATACTTTATGAGTGTACTTTAAAGTGTTTTATTGGTTAAGTGAGAGATTTACCCTCATTTTAAAGTTGTATTTTGTTTAAGAAACCTCTTGTTTAGGAGATCTTAAAAACCATACCTTGTGAAAGGCTTAAGGTTGTACCTGAAAACTACTTTGGGATAAGGTTTTAGTAGCACCTATAAGTCTACTTGTAATGGCTTGGTAGTGCCTAGAAACTGATATTGTAAAGGTGGTCGATAGCACCGTAAGCTATCTTGATAGTGAAGCCTCTAGTAAGAATACTAAAGGAGAGGATGTAGGCAAGTTGTGTTGAAATTCTATAAATCTTGTGTCTTGATTCTTCATTCATTTATGCACTTAATTTTTATTTTTAATTACTTGTCATTGCCCTATTCAACCCCCTTTATAGGACACTAAGGGATAACAACTATAATAGTTTGGGAGAGGGTTCGCTTGGATAATAGGGCTTTTAAAATTTGGCAAAATAATCTTATTGTCAATAAAATCCTAAATTTTATGCCTCAATCTATAATGTAATCAATGTGATGATCCACTCCTTGATGAAAAGTGTAGTATGCATTGGTGTCATACCCTTAGACAATTAATTGGGAGGTGGCCTTAGTGTTAAAAGATTCAACACTCTATTCTTTTGTAACCTCTCCAATACCTTGGATAGAGGCATCCTTAAATTAGAGAATTGTCATGGCATCCTTACTGTGTTGACATCGACCATCTTGTTTTCTTTGGACTAAGGCTGAGATGGGGTGCTTCTTCTTCCCTCATATTGTCTTCTTGACTCATATTCCACCTCTTCAACCTATAAACCTACCTCCCAAAGGTCCTCAAAGTTCCTAATCAATATTCCCCTAATTTTAGTGTAAATAGTAGATAGAGCCCCTTTGGCAATCATCTTGACTTGTTCTCTCTCCATAGGCCTTGTGGTCACCTCTAAAGCCATCTTCTTCCATCTCCTGATGTAGTCATTAAAGCTTTGACCAATTTTCTACTTTAAAAACTACTAGTTTTGCAATGTGACCTCTACATCTGAATTACAAGCATAGTGCCTTTCAAAAGCTTCCATCATTTTCTTCTAGTCTTCAATTGGTTGAAGTACCATGTCTTTGCAAACCCTTTTAATGATAGTTCAAAAAGCTATAGCATAGTGACCATCTGAACCACAGATGCTTTCATGACCAATACATATGAGCAGACATGGTTCTTTGCATTCTGGGTTCCTATGAACTTCATGAGCTTAGGCACACTAAAAGCCTCTTAAGTTTACTAACAAACAATTCCTCAATGTTTGTTCCCTTCTCCAACCCTTTAGTACCTAGAGCCATTTGTATTTTCACTAACTATTTGGCAAAGTCATCAAACCAACTATTTTTTGTCTCACTCTCTATGAGTTTGTCTAAAATAATAGTAGTATTCCCTACTTCCCTAGTAAGCATACACTCATGGCACTCTTTCATCCTAAATAGATCATCATCAATCACCTCATATTAGAGGACCTCTATTGGTGTTTTCCCTTTGTCAATTTTATTGGTAGAGGTCTCCCCCTTTTTAAGAATCTCATTAACACGCTTATTCATCCTCAACAATCTGCTCTTCAATCTTATAGTCGAAGTTAGCCATTATCTTTTATAGGGCCTCTAATGATATGGTTGGCTTCATGATTAGATCAACTTTTTTGGTTGAATTGGATGTCTTATTCTTCCTAGCAAGTCGATTATCCCTTTTTTTCCACAAGATTAGATAGAGCTATGAGGTTACAATTAGTATAATGCATGAATAGGTAATCAATGCAATCAATGCATGTATGCATTTTATGGATAAATCACTTTACAAAAGATCCTTCTAACCTTATTCCTCTCACACATGAGGTCTAGTGGCTCTTTCCTAGGTGGGGTCTCATTCTTATACCATCAAGAGGCAAAGATTGTGTGAGGTCACCTCAGACCAATAAAGAGTTAAAGTCTCAAAATAACATACACATAAAGGTACTAAAAACAAGTACTCTTTTACATTATTTGAAGGAATATGTAAATGAAAGGAAAGATATCCCCTTAAAGAGAGAGGGATGTACATTGGAAGTATTTACATGGCAGTGAGAGGAGGATACATAAGTACTTACATGTGGGGGATAGTTACATCAAAATAGGCAGGGTAACATTTATGTTTACATTAGGGATATCTAAACATGTTCTTTAAGAACTTTTACTCTTCTTTGATAAATAATGTAGACTAGTGAGGTGCCCTATTCCAAGATACTATCGACTTCTACATGCGCCTAATAGTTAGGAGGGTTGTTGTAGTTGATGGCCCCCATAAGCTTGAAGGGTGGTTGTTGTAATCGCCCATTTGATATACCTGAAGGTACTAGGCTTATGAGTGGTGAATCTTCCTCACAGTCTCTTAACCCCAAATAAAGCTTAAGTCTTAAGTTTAAAGAACCATCTATTTATCTAAGGGTAACCTAGTCCTTATGGTGAAGTGTATAATGTAATGGACTTGCATAGTAACAAGCTTAAAATATTAAAAGTGAACTAAAGATTGAATATAAAGTCAATTTCAAGTCCCTACTGGAGTTGCCATTATGAGCGCCTTGGGTTTTGCTTGAACTAGTGGAATTTTGCTTAAGACTCCATCCTTTTGTAGATCAATGGGGGATCAAAAAGGCGAGCGTCATTACATTAGTAATAACCCCAAGATTTGGTGCATATTTAGACCAATGAGGGATCCTTTTTATGCCTTACACAATTCAAGGCCTTAATTCCATAGTAATGGTCATCAAGGGACCAATTGCAGGATAATACATTGGTACTATCTTTAGGTAGTATGGAGTTGCCACTTGACTTTGGTCAAGATAAGAATCTGGGAAACGCAAAATCTAAACCTAATTTAAGTTAATCAAGTCCATTTCATCTTCACCCTATTCAATATTCTATTTGAAAATTAGGTATGGCTTGGAGAAGAGGTTAACACCCCTAAACTGCTCAAATATTAGGATATGGCCTTTAAGCATCTTTGACTCACTTTTAATATTTCAATTGAGTTATATTAGTTTGATTAATAGTCCTAAGCATGCCTCTAGTGTAATTAATCTAATCAAATCATTCCATCAACCCAAAAGGAAGTGGGGCCATGTACCAAGGTATGAAGGTCATCATGCATATCTATACATCCATACATCATATACGCAACATAAAAAGGGTAGGGAATCATTTGACTTGGCATAAGGATTATTATACATATCTATCCACATCACACATTACAATCATCCATAATCATTTAGGATGATGATTAAGACCATAATCATGGTCTAACTCAAGCAAGATAGCTACACCTAAAAGAAAATAACAAGTTAGTAATTGAAAGAAACACAAGACAAGCCAAATGAATGTAAAATATATTAAATGAATATAATTCATATTACCATCTCTCTCATACAAAGGTGCCTAGTATGCATCTATACCTTTGATACCATATCACAATATTACATGAAACATTTAACAACACAAAGATGTGAGTTATGAAGCATGTCAAAACATAGATATGAAAATATAAGGATTTAAAAAAATTTTAATGGCCTAAGGCAAAAGACATCTTGAAAGGTATCCTACAATTAATGAATCCTTTCACTACGCTGCTCCCAGGGAGCAGGGCATCCATATGCACCAGTAACCATAAAGGGTTAGCGTACAACATAAGAAAGGAGGAGATTGAAGGCCAAAACATTATTCACTTGCTTTTAAGGAATGAACATAATCATAATAAGGGCTCTAAAGATCCTTAAAACCTTAACTCCTTTTACTTAGCTACTACCTTAAGGGTGTTACAATAGAATCAAAATATCACTTAATCAAAATATGGAAGAATAAAAGTTTAAACATAAAAATGAGTCACAAAACCATTTTAAAACCATTTAAAATTCCATTTTTGAAATGAACAAGCATCTTAGGTGTTTGGGACCCATCCCATTCTACTAATGGGACCTTAGAAACTCATGAAAAGATTTTGAAAATAAGGAGATTCAGATAGGGAAGGAGAAGATTTGCAAATTCTATCCCAAACAAACTAGGTTGTATAACATACATCATGGCTATGTAGCCCCCAAATTCTAGGTTTTCAAAATAAAGAAAAAGAAAAGGAAAGAGAGGAAAAAGGGGGAATTATGAGGGTCTCTAGATGCCTTTAATGAATTCGTTTACACTCAAAGGCTCACAATATATTTCATATCTTCCAAAATACTTAGGGAAAGCATAATGATAAAGAGAAAAGGCCTTTTTCTACATTATGAGTGATTAGGAAGGGTTTGGGTTAAGTGAATTTGCATTACATATGAGATTAGGAGAAATTTGGGTCAGGTAACTTTAGGGTTTCCAAGCTTGTCTCCACTTTTCAAAATGGGGGGAGGGGGGAGGGTATTTATAAAGGGAGAAAGGTGCTCCAAGGCCAGAAAATGGTTCTAGTTTCATCATGTCTATGTCCAATCACAGAAAATGATATAAATCTTCTAAAATTAAGGTTTGTATGCGAGCAAGAATAGGTTGTACATCCATCTGTCAGGACTGTACAACCATAGGGTTTAAGGGGGGACCAACTTTAGATTATTCTAGGGGTTAGGACTTAAGGGAGGGTTTTACAACCCTTATTGCTAGGCTACATAGCCTTGCTTAATGGATTATACAACCCTTTTACTCAGGCTAGTAAATTAAGCTATGGTTATGGGCATTGGTCTTAGGCTTGGTTTTGGGCTTCTCCAAGTTTTTTTAAGGCCTTTATCCCTTTCTTTAGTAATTCCCCCTGCATTTTTGGGGTGTATTCAATTATTTTCATCATTGAGCTTTACATCCAAAGGTCCAGAATTTGATGCTTACACCTCTACTCCCATATTTGTTGTATGATTACCTAGTTTGGATGTGATTAGATAGATTGACATGTTAGATTTAGGGCTGTTAAAATGGTTAATTTATTAATAAAGGCATTAATGTAAATGAACTAAGGCTTTATTTGAAAGTTGAATCTTTAAATCTAGATGACTTACGGTACCTAAGACCTTTTCAGATCATACCTAACTCTAAAATCTAAATCTCTAATAAGGTGAAGATAGGTCAAGCCTTTATAAGCATCAAATTTTTGACCTCTAGATGCTAAGCCTGATGGTTAACATCATCAAATATTCCCCAGATTGTAAGAGGAACAGCCAAAAAAAGAGATGAAAGGCCCTACGATACCTTGGAGAAAACCCAAGACTAAGCCCAAAAGGTTGATAAGTTGTACAACCAATTAAGAAGTGTTGTACAACCCATAAATCAAGGTTGTATAGCCATTCCTTGGGTTGTAAAGGCTACCCTAAAACCATAGCGCTGAGAACCTTCTGGAACTGGTCCCCCTCTAAACCCTGGGATTGTACAGCCCTAATAGATAGATGTACATACCATGCTTAATTGTACAACCAATGTAGAAGCCTTAATTCCAAGAGTTTCATCTCCTTCTCTATGATTGGACATGTCCATGGTGCAACCATGACCAATTTTGGCCTTGTGTACTCTTCCCACATCTATAAATACCCTTTATTTGAAGAGGAGGAGGAGGCTTAGAAAATCCTAAGTTTACTCTATTGAAACTATTTCTTAAACGTAGAAACACTAAACTCTCACTCACCCTAACTCACTCTAAGATAAAACTAGACTTAATATCTTCAAATTTGTGCATTCCCGAAGTTTTTTGAAGGAAAATATTAAACTTACGAGTCTTTAAGGGCATAAAAATATGTAAAGGTATCTAGGAATCCCCCTCACTCCCCACTTTCTTTTCTTCTTTCTTTATTTTTAAAATGCAGGAAAGAAGGTTGTACAACCTTATCTATCAACTTTACAACCCTTTGCCTTAGTTGTACAGCCCAGCTTCACTAATAGGAATTTTTTACAAAGTTTCATTTTCTTTTCCTTTTGGATTTTCTTTTTTCTAAAACCCTTGCTAAGGAGTTCCAATGTTTTAGTAACAAAATGGGATGAAGAATAACATCCTAAGATCCTCATTCACCCCAAAATTTTAAAATGGTTTTGTAACCTCTTTTCATTTAATGCTCTAAGTCCCTTTGTTTGTGATTTAGTGTGATCTTAAGGTTTTGTTTTGATCCTCTTTCGATAGCGTCCAAGTAAGGAACTTAAGATTCCAATGACCTTGAGAGTGTTTTTTCTCATTATAATTGTGTTTAGAACATGTAAATAGTGTTTTGGCCCCCAATCTCCTCCATTCTTGTGTTATATACTAACCCTACATGGTTAATGGTTCATATGAATACCATGCTCTTTTATAGCTACATAAAGTGAGAATTCAAAAATATATTACCATTGTTGTGATGAGTTATTGCCTTAGGCCATTAAAAATTCTTCAAATGCCTTGTGTTACGTGTTTTACTTCTTTTGATGCTTATGGTTCACATGCTATGATTTTGTATACTTATTGGGTGATTATATGGGGATGTGATATTATGGACTTAGATGCATATCTAGACACCTTTTGCATGGAAGAGATGGTAATATGCATTATATTCCTTCCTTGTGCTTTGAATTCATTTAGTTTGTTTTACACTTATTTCATTTATTAACTTCTTCTTTTGCGTGTAAGTGATATTACTTGAGTTGGGCTATAAACGTTGCCTTGATTCATATCTTATATGATTATCAATGACTGTGCTTGAATGGGTGGATGATAATGCATTTTAAAACTCCATTTTCCATAATGCAAGACCCTACCTAATTAATTATGCATAATAAGAATGAATATATGCATGGATGCAGAATATGCATGATAATCCTTTTTATTGTGATGCATGACCCCACCTCCCCTTTGGAATAAAGTGATGATTTGATTGGCTCAATCACACTTAGATGTATGTTTAGGGGCATTAATTAGACTAATTGATAACTTTATTAAATATTAAAAGTAATCCAAAGATGTCCAAAGGTTAGATCTCAATATTCAGCTGATTTAGTGGTGCCTAACCTTTTTTGAAGATGTATCCAATTTCTAAACCCAATCTTTGATGGGGTGAAGATGAAATGTTCCTTCTAAGTGACATAAATTAGGTTCAAATTTTGTCTTTTCTAGATTTTTTGCCTTAACTAAAGTCAGGTGGTGACTCCATATCTTTTAGGGATAGTATCAATGTATTATCCCACATATGGTCCCTTGATGACCTTTATTTTGGACTAAAGGTAGTGAAATCACGCAAATCCTGAAAAAATCTCCCATTAATCTAAGTGTGTGCCACACCTTAGGGTCTTAATCCCCCATTGATTGATAAAAGGATAGAGTTGTAAGCAAGATTCCATTCGTTTGAGCACAATCACGAAACTCGAGGCGCATATAGTGGTAACTCCATTGAGAACTGGAAATTGACTTTGCATTTAATCTCTAGTATACTTTTAATATTTTAAACTTGTTATTGAAAAAGTCCACTACATTCATGTTGCCTCTATACTTCACCACGAGCACTAAAAGTCCTTAAATAAATTGATGGTTCTCCAACCTTAAGACCTAAACTTTATTCAGGCTTAAGAGATTGTTAGGAGGATTCATCACTCTTAAGCCTAGTACCTTTTAAGAAGTCAAATAGGGGATCATAACAATCACCCCCTAAGCTTATGGGAGCCATCAACTACAACAACCATCTTAGCCCTTAGGCATATGTAAGAACCAATAGTACTTTGGAATAGGTTACCCCTCTTGTTTACATTTCTTCGAAGAAGAGTGAAAGTTCCTGAAGAAAATAGTTTGGTATCCCTAATGTAAGCATAAGTTTTACCCCATTCCCTCTATGTAATTGTTCCCCACATGTAAATACTTATGCATTCCCCCTTCCCCACTATGTAAATTCTTTTTATGTACATCTCTCTCCTCAAAGTGATGTTCTTTCCTTACTTATACATGTTTCTTTAAGTAATGTAAAGAGTTTTTCCTTATAGTACTTTCATGTACATGTTCTTTTGAGGCTTTAACTCTTTTTAGTTTGAGGTGACCCCATGCATTCTTTACCCCATGATGGTATAAGAAAGAGACCCTACCTAAGAAAGAGCCACTAGACCTCGTGTGTGGCAGAAATAAGGTTGGAAGGATCTTATGTAAACTTACTTGCATATAACATGCATACATGCATCAATTACTTGCATACATCATACTGATAACCCTTGTCTTATAGCCATCATAGCTCCATCCAAACCCTCATGGAAAAGAATGAGGGAATCAACTTACTAGAAAGAGTAAGACTCTGAGTCCTAGACAAAAGCTAACCCAATCATGGAGCCAACCATACCACTAGAGATCTTAGATAGAATGATTGTTCACTTTAAAATTAAAAAATAAAGAAAGGATTATAGAGGAGGCAAACAAGCACGTCAATGAGATTTTGAAGAAGGGGGAGACCTCTATTGATGGAACTAACAAAGTGAAAGCACTAATGGAAGCACCCAACCTATGGTGATTGATGATGATCTATCTGGGATGAAAGAATACCATTAAAGCAGGCTTGCCAAGGAGATGGGAAGTACAACTATCATTCTAGATAAACCTATGGAAAGTGAGAAGGAAAACACTTAGTTTGATGACTTTGCTAAGCAGTTGGAGAAAATATAGAAGACCTTAGTTAGGTACTAAGGGTCTAGAAAAGGGAAAGACATTGAGGAATTACTGTCACACAAATCTAAAAAGCTACCAGTTAACTTTCATATGCCTAAGCTTTATAAGTTCATAGAGATTCAGAAAGCCAAGAATTAAGTTTGTTAGTATGTGCCAGTAATAAAGGCATTTGAGGTTCCTATAGATACTATATTAGAGCTTTTTAAGTTGTTGCTGAAAGGGTTTACAAAGACATGGTATTTCAATCAGCCAAAGACTATTATAGTAGACTGAAAGTTGATAAAAGCTCTTGAAAGGCATTATGCTTGTAATTTGATATAGAGGTCATATTGAAGACTTGGAATCTTTGAAGCAAAAAATAGGTGAAAGCTTCATCGATTATATCAAAAGGTGGAAGAAGATAGCTTTAGAGGTAACCATGAGGCCTACGGAGAGAGAGTAACTCAGGAAGATTATTAAAAGGACTCTGTCTGGCATTAATGCAAAAATTCAGGGAATTTTGGTTATAAATTTTGAAGACCTCTAAGAACTATGTTTGTAAGTTGATGACTTAGAATCTGAGTCAAGTAGATAGTACGAGGAAAGAAGAAATGCCCCATCTTAACCTTAGGTTAAAGGGAATAAAATGGTAGATGTCAACGTAGTAAGGATGCCAAGACAGTTCACTGATTTTGGGATGCCTCTATCTATGGTGTTTAAGAGGTTGTAAAAGAAGGAAGTATTGAATTCTCTGGCCCCGAGACCACCTCCTAACCCGCTGCCTAAGGGATATGACACCAATGCTTACTACACTTTTCATTCAGGAGCAAGTCACAATATTGATGATTGTTATAGGCTAAGACATGAGATTCAGGATCTCATCGATAATAAGACAATTATCCCATAAAATTATAGCAAGCTTACCATTTGAAGGAACCTTCTTCTAAACTATTGTGATGTTCCTTTCCCAAATTAAAGGACTTTCGTAATAGATTCTAGGATTCCTTGAGAGGTTGTTGTTGCCACTTTCAAGTAGGTTATGAAATGAGGTTCTAGTTGTTTACACTATCAATCCATGGAAAAGCTTAAATGAGGAGATAGAAGAGGTATGAAGGAAGAGAATGTTCTAATTTTGGGAGTAGAGTGATGAAGATCAAGAAGTTGAGCGGGTGAGCCATATGACTTGTAATGGAAAGTACTATCCTGATAGAGAAGCCCCCAAGGAACTAATGATTGAGTCCCACAAAATTCTGGAAGGCTTACCATTTGAAGGAACCCTCTTCCAAACTATTGTGATGTTTCTTTCCCAAATCAAGGGACTTTCATAATAGATTCTAGGATTCCTTGAGAGGTTGTTGTTCCCACTTTCAAGTAGGTTATGAAATGAGGTTCTAGTTGTTTACACTATCAATCCATGCAAAAGCTTAGATGAGGAGACAGAAGATGTACGAAGGAAAAACATGTTCCAATTTTAGGAGGAGAGTGATGAAGAGAAAGAAGTTGAGCGGGTGAGCCATATGACTCGTAATGGAAAGCACTATCCTGATAGGGAAGCCCCCAAGGAACCAATGATTGAGAAAAGAATAGATAAACTTATTATGAAGGTGAAAGAGGATGACAATCCAATTGTGAAATAGTTCAAGAAAAAACATACTCATATTTATGTGTAAGAGTTCTTCATTACCTCATAAGAACATAAAAAGGCTATTATTGAGTATTTATCAAGTTTGGTTATCTCAAAGGAAGCTATTTCGATGAATGTCATTACTTTAGTGACTCATAAGGGTAAAATCTCTTTCTTGAATGAAGATTTACCACCAAAAGGAAGGGATCACAACTTAGTCCTATTCATTTGAGCCGAGGTGAAGGGGAAATGTATGCCACGTGTGAGAATGAATCCATGATCAACATATGCCCATCAAAATTACTACACAAGTTTTGGTTGTTTGAAAAAGATTTGGAGGCTTCTGGTAGTGTCATTTGGGCCTATGATAATAGTAGAAGGCTAACTGCGAGTGCGTTTAAGACCTTAGTAAAAATAAGCATAGTGAAACAATGGTGGAATTCATAGTCTTTGACATTTTGATCACCTTTTCGCTTTTGCTGGGGAGATTATGGTATCATTCATTGGGTGGTGTACCTTTCACTGTTCATTAAAAAGTTAAGACTCCTTACAAAGAAGAGATCATAACCATCTGTGTAGAGGTTTGGGAGATTTTTTCAGTTTTGAATGTGGATGTTCTGCACCTTTGTGGATTCTAGTTTGCTGGAGTCACCAAAAAATGGGTCAATCTTAAAGTTATAGGTATTATAAAGAACATGAACTTTCTTCTAGGATAGGGGTTGTGGAAGAATTCTAGTAGCATATCAAAATTTCCAGAGATCCCACTCAAACTATAAGAAAAGGGCTAGGGTATCATGGTAAAAGGTCGAAATTAGAAGTAAATGACTTGTGCAAACTACTATTAGATTTTTTTGTGAAAGAAAGGGAAGCCATATGAAAAGTCGGGCAATAAGCTCCTGAGAAGGGGGAGTTGCTACGTAAGGATATGGATAAAATCGAGAAGGCTTTTTTTCTACTAGCTGTTGGTGAGTTGGGATACCATAATTATCATGACCCATTTGAAAAGGAGATTGGGAAGAAAAAGAAAAAGAGGAAAGAGAAACAAATTGTAGGGATAAAGGACGGTCAAGAATCAACTCAGTCTATAGTTCTATACATACTTTAGTCTATGTGGCTATCGAATGATAAAAAGAGGGTCATTGATGAATAGACCAAGCACTATTCGTTGGATCAAAAATTTTGGGCCACTGAGGAAGAACATGTAAAGGATGTGTAACACCCATTTTCATTTTATTAAGCATGACATTCATGTCCAAGTATTCATATGTATAAAGGTTATTATCTAATTCATACACTACTAAATAGGCCTTTAATGTACAAATATGTTAAGCAATTTAATGTTGGTAACCATAAGTTGATGTCTATCTAGGTATATGTACATGACACAAAGAGAGAGAATTGGAATTCAACTAACAACTTATGCTCCATGTGTTTATATGCAAAATTTTATGCTCCAAAGTACCCATACCTTATGCTTCAGTATATGAAAAACATAATAGCAATTTGGTGAGTCACAACTCAATAAATAAAAACAATAATCCTATTCTTATGGTACAACTAACAGTCAAATATCATTATAATGCATTATAAGTATAAGAATTGACTATGCAAGTACAAATGCAATAAATTGATTTTGTCAGTACCTTGCAAGGCAAAAATAGCTCTCAGGAATTCATGTGATTCAAATGACACTTGATTTTACTAGCTAGCATATAACATGTTATTCAGTTGATCAATAACATGTGCCATAATAGGAAATATTAGTCCATTTTCCAAATGTTTGACAAGCTAGTCACAACATTCCTTTTAGTTTCATATGCAAGTGTCCATTCACAATGGTATACCAAGTAATCATTAAGATCATATAAGTCTCACTTGACTTGTATTCACTTGTAAAATGTCATAATTCAATCACATATACGCGTAATGAAACATAACCATATCATAAAATCATTGCACACACACACATTAGAATCCATTTATAGCTTTTACTCACCATTGTTGGAACCAACATCTATGGTAGGTTTGAACCTCTCTTAGGGCTTTCTCAATGTGTTGAGATGCTAACATATATATATATATGTATATATACACGTAGATACATAAATACATACATACATATACGTAGATACATACATGCATACATACATACATATATATATATATATTTATTTATTTATTTATTTATTTATTTATTTATTTATGTATGTATGTATTTGTATTTATGTATATATATATATATATATATATATACATACATACATACATACATACATATATATATATGTGTGTGTGTGTGTGTGTGTGTATCCAAATGAGTTTATTCTTTTTCTATATAAACTAGACACATAATGATACAACATAGTGCAAACTCGGGTCAATATAAGGCCTATAGAAAATGTGGTGAATTTTTGAATTCTGCCATGTTTCAATGTGATTTCAATCTAAGTAGGTCATACATTCCCAACCATATATCAATTTGTAAATATCCAATCGTAAAACTGATTTACCAGTAGATACACAATACATGGAAGAACATTTCTCATGTACTCATTGCCAAATTCAGTATATAAGGCCACCAAAATAAATGGTCAATCTCAGGGTGAGCAGGTTTCCAACATGTTAAGAATCAGTCATGATGAAATTACAATATCCCATCAACCACGATAAATTTGGCAAAACTATTTTGCAGGAATGTATATGGGACATATAAATACAACTTTCATGCTTTACTCATCACCAAATTCAAATTCTAAGACCATTAAATTCGTGGAAAATATAATTAAGAGATGAAACAAATTTCATCGGGTTTAGGGTCAGTCACAATAAAAGTAGTATATATCTTTCCACACAACAAATTACACAAAACTGTTTTATAGGTATTTAGAGGGGATATATGTAATGATTGTATTCATATTTGCTCTGATACCAATAAATGTAACAACCAATTGTGTTTACAAATCATGTTGCCCTGATACTTTTTTTTTTTTTTGCTACCACAATCTGTAATGCTACAATCGATACCTAACAGAGCACTCAACATCCGAAATTTACCCGTCAGCCCTGCGATGTCATACATACTGGGTTTTGCACGTCTGCCCCACGTATGCTTAAGCACTCTCTAATACCAAAACTGTAACATCTAAATTCATTTCTCAAACTAATAACTGTGACATCTATTGTTCTCATTTGTATAGCTTTGATACCACAAATTGTAATGTCACAACATGGCTACAGCTTGTACCTATCAGAGCACTCAACATCCGGGATTTGCCCGTTGGCCCCACGATGTCATACACACTGGAATTTGCTCGTTTTCCCCATGTGTGCTTGAATCCTCTGATACCACCAACTGTAACTATCGTCTTCAGTTGCAAATCATGGCATTTCATGTTCAAAAATGCATACATATTAAGGTTTATTCATCATACATATATAATCCCATATGTATTTAATGTACACATGTGTTAACTAATGTCAGGGCCAGTGACCATAACTAGTTCCTATCAAATGTATGTACATGACGCAAGGAGAGAGAGTTGGAATTTAGCCGACAACCTGTGTTCCATGTGTCTCTATGCAAAACTTTATGTACCCAAGTGTCCAAAGTCTATGCTTCAGTATCTGAAAAATAATTGCGATTTGGTGAGTCGCGACTCAGTGAATAAAAACAATAATCAAATTCTCATGGCATAATCTATAATCAAATATCATCAAGATACATTGCAAGTATAATAATTGACTATGCAAGTGCAAATGCAATAGCTTTGTTTTTGTCATGACCGAGCAAGGCAAACATTGCACCTAGGATATTCATGTGATTTATGTAACATATAATTTGGGACCTATTGGTCCATCTTCCTATAATTTGTAAGTGTTTGACAAGTAGGTCACAATGCCCCTTTTAGTTCCATATGCAAGTGCTTATTCATAAATGATATGCTAAGTAATTGTTAAGAGCATTTGATTCTCACTTGGCCTGTATTACCATGTAACATGTAACAATTCAATCATATATACATGTAATAGAACATAATCATATTATTTCCATGTAACATGTAACAATTCAATCATATATACATGTAATAGAGTATAATCATATCATACAATTATCACATACACCCATTG
>CATIWR010361930.1:0-22193 GCA_949677035.1 Omphalea diandra
ATATAATTAATATTATCCTCACTCGCGTTGCCTTTATATTCTATATATATATATATATATATATATATATATATATATATATATATATATATATATATATATATATATTGTTATATTTTTTTTAAGTTTTTAGAATTTTAAAATTTTTTACTTTTTAATAACAATTAATATTAAGTAATTATAAAATATTTTATTATAAAAATATTTAAATAATCATGCAGTTCAACACATGATTAACTTTCTTCCAAAGCAATTGTGAAGTGGCAGTATACCTATTAATACATAAACCATTGTTAATACATAGACTTGTTGACTTGACAATAACATCCCTGATATTTGAGTCATCAATCTTGACTTCTTACATAGTGACATTTTTTTCTATTATCTTCAGGTAAATGATTGATTTTAACAACTTTGTTCAAGTAGGTTGTGGGCTTTGCGGTCATGGAAACATCACTACAAGGCTTGATTGAGCACATCCCATCCACATTCCTCTAAGGTCTGCCAAAAACACAATTTCAAGGAAATTAGTAAAGCACATATAGATAAATGTCGCCTGGTGGTTATAACAATTACTAAGTTTTATGGAGAAAAAAATATGAATGATGATTTGTCAACAACTCGACACATTTAAGGGTAAATTTCACCAACTGTCCCTCAGTTAATAACCGACACTTAATTATAACTCGACACATTTAAGGGTAAATTTCACCAACTGTCTCTCGATTAATAACCACGCACTTAATCATCCCTAAACGAAAATCTCTTGCTCAAGCTTTACTTGCCTGAAAAACAGCGGCTGATCGAACCATCCATTTTTAAATAAAAAGCTTGGACACCTAGAGCACACATCAGCTCCCTTTTCTTTTTCTCTCTCCACAGTTGATGTTGATGCGTCCATCACTTTTCCTTTCTTTTCTTTCTTTGCAGCTAATATAGAAGAGAAAGCTTGCAAACAACAAATTGTAAACAATCTTTTCTAAGTCCAGGACATACATCTTTTCCTCTAAAGACAAAAGGAACATCATCCTTCAACAAAGCATCAGAAGAAACAAACAAAAACAGAGTTTACCAATTTGGGCAAGACTTGAACTTGCTTAATAATCTCATCGAATCCAAACTCAGGTCGGACATTAAGATCAAAGAACCTAAACAAAAAGAATGATTTGTCGTGCTTATCAACGAGATTCCTTATCTAATTAGACTGAACTGAAATCAATCGTTTGCTCGAACACAATGCTTGGAACTCGCCCGACCTTCCACTCTTTAGCAGCTATGTTCTTGTAGGAGGAGGTGCGAGGCATGGCGAAGATAGTCTCGGGCAGAGTAGGCTTCAAAAATTCGCTGAGGTAGGTGAGTGGGGACAGATCTTCAGTAAGAGCAACGGTGGCGAAGTGAGGAAAGCAGCGAAGGTGTCGTTGGATTCCGAACATAGTGAAAGAGATGGTTGGAAGGTGCCCTACTTAGAGATCTTCTGCTGTTACAGTTCCCCAATCCATTTCTCTTTTTTTTTTTTCTTTTATCTAATAGATTAAAAACCAAGCAATCAAGGGAAAAAAAATTATTAAAAGTCTACAATTAAGCTTTAATGGGGAGGAAAATTCGATTGCATCTGAAAGTCTACAATTGATAGCTGACCAAAATGATGAAGAAGAAGGAGGTTCTAGACAGTTTTTACGTTTGATTTAATAGTGTCATATTTGGATGGTGCATCTGCGGAGAGAGAAAAAAAAATAGATGTGTGCTCCACATGTCCAAGCCTTTTATTTAAAAATGGATTGTTAGAACACATCATTTTTCAAGCAAAATAAGCTTGAGCAAGGGACTTTTGTTTTATATTTTTCCGTTTAGGAATAATTAAGTATGTCGGCTATTAGCTGAGGGATAATTAATGAAATTTACCGGCACATTTAAACACCAGAACAAGGATAGACACTATAAAAATCTGTTGGATTAGTGATGAAATTTTTTGTCTCTAACTAGGCAAATTCCATCTCTAAATTTCCTTAGAAAGGCTAACATCGAAATTTCATTCCGTCGCTAGTCCTAGCGATGGAATAATGATGAAATTTTTCGTCGTTAAGATTTCATCACTATTCTGTAGCTAAACTTAATAATAAAATTTTCTATTGCTAAAAATAGCAATGGAAAATTTCATCATTATTCCATCGCTAAACTTAACTTCGAAAACTTTCATTGCGAGTCCATCATTGCTGGTTTGGTAGATTTCCGTTACTATAAACTTATTTAATATTTTGCTTATTAAAACTTTTAAATTTTATATTTTATACTTATAAATTTTTATAAAAATAAATATTGATTATTTATTTAATTTAAAAAATTAAAGTTAGCAAAAGTAAAGCTAATAAATCCATCCTATTAATAATTTGATTATCATAATTATAAATTATCAATTTATTGAATTTTAATGTTAATATATAATCAATGCTTTAAATCTAAATATCAATATGTTATCAATTATAAAATAAATAAATCATAAAAAATTTTAAATTAAACATTAACAAGTATAATTATATATAATAAAATAAAATTTAATAACTTTAAAATTACAAAATTTATAACTACACATTTTCAATTAACAAAAAATTAACAATTACATATTTTAAACTAACAAAATATTAAACATTACATTTTTTTAATTAACATAACAATGGGAGGATGCAATGGCGGAGGAGGCGGTGAGTGAGGATGCAATGGTAAAGGCGGCGATGTGCGGGGGAAGAGGTGGAGGTGGGAATGAGAGAGAATAAGAAAAAATAAAGAAAAGAAAAAATAATAGAGAGAAAGTAGAGAAATAAAGGGAGAGATAATGGAGAAAATAATGTGAAAAAATGAGTGAAGAAATAAATAGGAGGTAAAAAAAACATTTTGGCCACGGAATTTTCCATCACTAAAATGCAAGTTTCATAACTAAATAATCGAAAAAATTCAAACCTTTTATTTTGGACCCAAAAATTTCATTTTGGGGCAAAAAAAAAATTAGTGACAATTTTCATTGCTAATTTGTCGCTATTTAGCGATAGAAATGAAATCTATCGCTAATTTTCTCACTTAAATAATTTTTAAAATTTTATTTAGAGTAAAAAAATTAGTGACGAAAATTTCATCACTAATATGTTGCTAATTAGCGATACAACTAAATCCACCACTAAAATTTTTCCTCAAATAATTCTTAAATTTTTATTTTGGGGCTAAAAGTTAATGGCAGAAAATTAAGTTGCTAAATTAACAATAGAATATTTTGTCACCCAGCCCTCCCAAAAAATGAGAGCCACGTTAGCGCCACTTTTCATAACAAAATTAGTGAAGAATATCAAATTTGTCGCTAATTTAGTTTTTTCCTTCGCCATTTTGAAGGGGAATCCGTTAATAATTAGCGACGGAAAATTTTCATCACTAATCCTGTCAGTACTCTCTTAGTTTTTTTATAGTGAGAATTATACATTTAAAATATTATGCAATGGCATAATTATTTCACCTACATGAGTTGCACCCACGTCCTCCCATCACACAAACTTTTTCTTTTTCCAGATATCAATATCAAAAAAAGTAAACAATAAGTAAAATATATGCTAAAGGGCACTAACATGGTAGAATCACATTCTTTAACTTTGAAAACCATAAAACTACTCGGCAAATATTCTGCGGACGTCTCTAAGGAAAAGAGAGTTAACAAAAACATTGGGCATCTGTAACATATTAACATAAATATAAAGATACGTAAATAAGGGGTACAAAAGTGTCCAGTAAGAAGAGCAAATACTATATAGATCTAATGCATTAAATAAGAATAAATTAGAGCTGAGTGAAATCAACAGGTGGTTTCGTCCCTCTTCTCCTCAATTCCCTGACTTTTATTCCAGATCAAAGGAACGAATACTGCTGATTTTTCTTTAAGGGTACAAACATTTACAGTGTTTTTCTTTTTTTGATGGGGGGGAGTTGCAGGGGTGGTGGAAAGTGGAAGGCTCAGAGAAGTATATCAAGAAAAAGGAGTAAATAACAAACAGAAAGCATCCACATAAATGACAAATAGAAAATTTGTACAGGTAACAATTAATTACCTCTTTCAAGGACTGGGATCTGGATTTCAAATTTCTTGTTTGTTTTGCAATAGCATCTACCAGGTCTCTTGCTCTTTGCTCATTCAAACCCAGCAACTTCTTTATAGCATATTTAACAGTGCATTGAGATTTGCTTAATCCTGGAAAGCTATAAAAAGCTTCAACCAAAGGATGGTTTAAAACCAAAAACCCAAAGTTGACTACTCCATTTAGGAGTTCTAGTGAGAGTCCAAGAAGCAACACACAAAAAGATGGGTTGGCAGAGGAATTCAACTTTGATAGTGTTGCCTCTAAATCCCAGCCACCCCAACCCTTCAAATCAAATTCCAATCCTGAGAAAGAAGTACAAGTGACAACTCTTGCCCCAAATTTTGCACAACTAGTTAATATTTACTCCATCTCTTTATAGGGTTAATTGTTGGACCAGAAATGTACACCCATGGCTTTTTCACTAATTTAAGTGCTTCATTGAGTAGTTCTTTCAGCTTGAAACCAGAGCCAGAATCACTGGGGATACTCATAATGTTTGCTTTTAAAAACTTGGCGGCAAACACCTAGTTCCCATTCAAGCTAGCTGAGAAGCAAAATATCCGATGTTCAGCATCCAGCAGGGGATCTGTCTATTTAATAGCGCTAGTGAAAAGTCTGTATATACAAACTCTGTATTGTTGTTGGTAGGAAACCCATAATGCTCTTAACGAATTGTTTGCACTGGATGCGACACCAATTTCTAATCCAGCCATGCAAAACTTTCAAACATTGAAGCCTTGATAGGAGATGGAATGGCCAAGAAACTTTGATCTACATCCATATGAAGGAAGACTTTTCTTCATCAGTAATTGACAACTCAGAATTACTGAGGACTGAATAGCAGAACTAGCAAACCCAATTGCCTCAACTGATTTGGGTTTCTCAAATTGCCTCTGAAGGAAACATCAACAACAAATTGGTGATCAAACTTGCCTCCGAGATTTTTTTTTCTAAAAAAACAGTTTAACAAGATAAAAAACAAACTATCATGAAACATCAAATTGCTCAATGACCAATAACTCATTATACATTTGTAAGTCACCCAAACGACCAAAAATGGAAAAGAAGAAAATTGTATCAATTACCATAATCATTTCAGTAGTAAATCATGCATTAGTTTCAAGATATATTTAGGTTCAAAGATTAAAAGTAATTTGGCTGAAATCAAGTGGTGAAGTTAGCAGTAAACTAGTAATGTAGTCCAAACGCCAAAATTCACAGTTCACAGCATGCCATACAAAGTACAGAATACTAAAACTTTTCTGTCATATCTCATGTTTTAAATTCAGCACAACAACAGTCCAGCACCTAGCTTGGTTTTCTTCTACCGATTAAAATTCACTAGAGAGGTCTTTCAAAGAAATAGCAATCAGATGCATTACCATGACCCAACTTATTCAAATTTGAAAGTCCTGCTTTGCCTTTTCCAACATTTTAATAGGAGAAACATTTCTGTCTAGTTCATAGTAGTAAAAATTTTTTGTGCTCACATATTCAACAGCATATAAAGGGCCAACTCCAAAAAACTAAAAGAAAACCATAACTAAAAAGTGACATGCCTCTGCAGGCGGATGTAGGTCAACAAGCTGAAAAGCTAGAAGCTCATAAAAAAGACAGCCACAATAAAACTGCCTGATTGGTGCAGTATTTCCTTCCAGTACTTCCACAGTCTCGGACAAGGTCTCAAGAATGGCCTCTTCTTCGGCAATGACAAAAGCTACTTCTAAAACTGAATAAGCCTAGAACAAGCACAAATTGTATTGACATGGAGATTGTGTAAAATAATAGCATGCTAAATGAACTTAGGCAATTGTAAATTTTTTACTCCCAATTTTGACAATATACAACAGAAATATCCATTAAGCAATCGCCTGAATTGATTGTTGTCAAAAACATACCTAGTTCTTTACAAGGCCACAAAGTATTGCAGTATGCGAACGTAGGCGAGTTCTTGTAGGATATTTTAGGACTCCAACGTACTTGGTAGGCTGGATAGCTCCAGGCAATCAGATATGTCCAACAAAAGACGAGATCCAATTTCTCTAGTAATATCTAAAAGCTGAACCAGTCACAGCATCAAATTGAGCCATCCCAGTAATCATGATCTGTGATTTGAGCTTCTATATATGCTTTACCATTAAATCAAACTGTCTTGGTGCTTTAATGACTATAATAACATCCTTTGAAAAGTCATAATTTTCCATCCCCTGCAACATGGAAAAAGGTTGCAATTATTGGGGCAACATAAATCAACCTATAAGTGAAGCTGGGTCTTGATAAATTTTGCAGCAAACTGCTCCATTAGCTTTTTACACTTCTAAAGAAAAAGATGATTCTTTCAAAAAACAAGTTACTGAAAAGAAATGGGAATCAACATACCGAGAAGAGTAGCCATGGAATGCTTTGAAATCTGATAACTGATTGTGCACATCTATTGAATAATGCAGGCATAATAAGTCATTTTCTAATAATGAGATCCAGAACAAATTTGGTCAAAGTTTCAGGGAAATTAAGTAAAGTAAAAAACAACATATGATAAGAAACAGCACGAAATTTTCTGACCACAAAAAAGAAACATGTATGATAGTGACAATAACAATAAAACAAATTGGCAGTACAAAAAAAATAAACTTTTACAATGATTTATTCTCCACTTTCTTACATATATTTACAATATTTCAGCAAGTTTTTCAAACAAATATTCCAATAACTCACTAAACTATCAATGTGGAATTTGGCCCAACATTCTTAACAGTGAAGGGTCAAATAAATAGAACCACCATTTTGGCTTTAACACCATTAGAGCACCATGATCCTATGGCAATTGTTAGAGTTAGTTGAGGGCGAAGGCCCAACAAATATTCTAAGGATATTTCCATTGAATTATAAATGTGGGAGAACCATCATTTTGGCCTTAACACCGTTAGAACACCATGGGCTAAATTTAACCATTAGAGCTTTGACCCATTATTTCCATTGCTTTCGATCCGAAGGGCTTTAACCCGCCGATTGCATTATCATTATTTCTACAACCTTCTCCTCTCTCCCTCTCCCTCTACATCTATCTTCTCTCTTACACTTACACCTGTAGAAACTCTCATTTCATCCATTATTTTCAATCGATTATGTTAAATTTCGATGAATAAATTCTTCTTCTTGTTATTTTCTTAATTTTTTCTCTTGTAATATATCTATGTTGTTGAATTTTTGTAAAAAAAAAAGTTGTTTTATTCTCCTAGATTAAATACTTGTTTCACATTTTATTATTCTTTGGTTTTTTTTTTTTTTACATCTAATTAGAATTTTGTCAAAAAAAAAAGCTCTCTGTTTTGATTGTTTCGAGTGTGGCTAAAAAAATTGATTGTTAGATCTAAAATTGAATTTTGCTCAAAAAAGTTTTATTATTTTCTTTTTTTTATCGATATTTGTTTGCTTTCACATTTGATTCTCTAAGAGTCTACAAATACTGTTAACTGATGTTTCTTTTTCAAATAAACTCACACATTGCTTAATTGATTTAGTAAAATCCCAACTCATTTCAGCTTCAAGAAATCACAATTACTCTATATTTACTTTTCAGATTAGCCCACGCATTATCTAACTGAACTAATAAAAGTCTAGCTCATTTCAGCTTTAAGAAAAGCCCACCCATCCAATTAATGGCTTCCAAAAAAATCTACCCCTCTAAGTTTAGGATTAATGCAAGATTAAAAAGGTATGAAAAGAGGTTTATTATTGTTAACATTTTCAATGAAAAGAGGTTTATTATTGTTAACATGAAAAGAGGGAAAAGAAGCAATGGCAAAGTAAGAGTCTGTATAGTGATTACAGAAGCATACACTACCAATAAGACAAACTCCATAAAGAGTGTTTGCTATATTCCTGTAATTTGGATTGTGGAAATACCTGAGGTATGCATCCAACAATTCATTCAAGTTGAATATCGTGGTCTCTACAATAAGCAAGTAGATCAGATTCATAAAACTCCACCCTGTCCAGTAAAGTCTTCTTCTCTGCTCCATAGATAGGTGGGCCATAATCATCTAAAGCATTTAATTATAAATTTATCCAGGAAATCTTTATTGCCCTAGTATTAATATCAAGACCATACACCTGCAAAAGGTAATTTAGGTACCAATTAAAGTAACTGACATGAAGCTGTATCACTGATAAACTCTACAAAGGACTATAAAGTAAGAAGGCTTGGCAAGATTTGGCAAACAACAAGCCTTCGAAGGTAACCACTTTTCAGCAACAGCAATGGATATCCATCATAAAAAGTGAAAGATCAGGATGTCTATTCAGTCCCTCATAAAAGTGAAGTATCAGTCTTCAGGGATAAAAATACTACGGATCACCACCATTGTCAATTTTTGTCTCACCTGATAACTAGCACTCGGCAAAGATAAGTGCCAAAGCAGTTAATACCAACCATGTTACTGGTCCAGGATTGACACTTTGATGAAAAAAACACGTAAAACAACAATGAGGTATGGAAAATCATATAAAACAAAGAATACAATGTCAATCATAGTGTAATCCTGTTACCAAATAAGTTACAAGCAAAAGAAAATAAAAGCAGATGTGCTCTAGAAGATCCATTAACAGCCACACTAACTGATTTATAAGGCTTATTATTAGGTAAATCAAACATTTTTCAAAGAAGAAAAAAAAACCTGGTAGGCTAGAGAGATGAGACAAATTTACAGTGTCCACTTTATCCTCCAGCTCAAACAAGAAAAGAAAACTCAAATCGAATTTCAGCTAATATAGCTTGAAAGCTTGAAAAATCAAATGACGAATGACTGGTGCATATTGGGATGAGGTATTATGCAACATTTTTCTAGGAAATTTTGTATCAATTGCACAAGTTTGTGGCCATGCTCTGCCAGGAAATTTTCAGGAGCCAGAAACTTCTTTAGAGTGAGGATTCAAATTCCAATTCAACAAACGGTACACTGAATTATTAAGCCACCAAAGAAAAAGGTGCACTTTATATGGAGATACATATAGTAAAGCATGCTCTTTTCTATACCAATTGTCTCAAATTGATATTGTTCAAAATTCGAATGCATTTAGCTTAACTTCCACGAATCCAATGTTCTTTCAAAATGTGAACCAGGAATTGGACAAGCTTGCAAAGAGAAATAAGGAGAACATATAAAATGAGTATATGTTTAGTTACATGACATTTGGAGCAAGTAAGATATTAAAAAACGATAATTCAGATTATCTCAAGTTTGCCTTTTGTGCATTTATTATTGTGATAAGGATACTGACAAAATTAAATTCCCCGAAGTCTTTTTTTTTTTAATCTATACTTAGCATAGATAAAATCTGCTTTAAAAAAAAAGTAAAAATGCAAAAGCACAATGCCAAAAGAAATGGTGTTAAAACCCACCAAACTACTATCATCATAAGAAAAAAATAAATAAACCCTCTTTTTTTTCTATTATAAAGACCCCACAAAAATAATATGCATCAAAGGACAAGAAAACAAAGACGTGAAAAAATACATATCATTAAATGAGGAAAACCTCATCCTATATTTTCTTCAGATTCCTCTATTTTCTGACCAATCAAACACCAACATAACAAATAAAACCAAAACAGAAACAATCGTAACCACAATAAACCCATGCATTGACAAACACAAAGTCAACTCCCTAATTTCCAACACACAAAAATAATAATAATAATAATAATAATAATAACAACAACAAGAACAACAACACAAAATAAACGGCATCAAAATTAATAAAAATTCGAAGAGCAGAATGATTTTATTTTGTTTAAATTAAATGTATAATATATAATATATACCTTCGCATTGGTCCAAGAAAATGTCCTGGATCCGGAAATAGCACTTGAGGCTCATGTGCGACCTATGGCCCACGCCTCCTATTTGTTCAGTGCGGGCGGCGTGAACTATGATTTGATCCGGGTATTCAATCCCGCCGCTAAGATGCACAGTTGACTCCTTAACCTTGATAGGAAGATGGCTTATTCAATAATCAGTGCATAAGGGTAAGGAACTTTGGATGAACTAATGCGACAGGGTGTAAGCTTCGCTGCTGGGAAACAACGGGTGCTGACCTCACTGAGAGACACGAAAGCGCAGGCAACGGCAGTCGGCGAAGTCGCGTTTAGCATCCCTAGCGGTACGAAAAGAGAGGCCCTGGGGATGGGCAAAAACCAGACCCAGACTAAACATTTGACCGAATTGATTTAATTTGATTTTCATATTAAGAAAATTTCAACTTTCGATTTTGGTTTGGTTTTCAATAAAAAATTAAAAAAATTCAATTAATTTAAATTAAATCAAATTTAAAATATATATATAATTAAATTAAATTAAATATAATTTAATTTAATTATCTATATAAAAATTTTAATTGAATCAGTTTAATTTATTGATTTAATTTAAAATTCAGTTTAATGGATTTCAGTACCAAAATAAACCAAGTTAATTGTTTCCATACCCTAATCGTGATGCGATGATATCATCTACCTCCTAATTGGAGTCGCTGACACGCGTATGGAGACGAGCGGCAGTCAGTGTGTAGAGAGACAGGGATGAAGTGGTTAGTGGTTTATTTATTAACTGCATTTTTCTGTGGTTCCCACTATTATAATAATAAATTTATTTAACACGCAACTCAAATTGATAAAATTTGTAATATATATATTAAGTAAATAGTTAGTAATAAAATTTGTTTAAACTCATAGATAGGAAATAATTATAATTAATTGAATTTTGATGAATTAAATAAAAATCAATAACAACTAAAAATATAGGTGGAAATACATAAAAATTTAAGTGATTTTTCTTAGCCTATAAATTTCTTTTATCTCTTTTTAGAAATAAGGATGTACCTGTGAAATCAAATATTTTTATTGTAAAATCAAATTTTGTACTTTAATAATTTTTTTTTTTTTTTTTGGGAAAAGCATGAGATTGTTTTATAAAGAAAGCCCAAGGGCATCAAAATACAAAATTTTAGCTAAGGAGGCAGGATGATGAGTCGTCCAATCAATAGTTAGAGAGTTATTAGTGCAAGTTTTAGCTGAGAATCAGTCATGCCATTAACTTTTCTATTAATGGTTCAAAATTGACAATTATCAAAAAAGGTTACTCGTCCTTGGATTTCAACTACAATGATTTCAATATACGAACTAATATCCTTAAATAGACTAAACATGTCTCTAAGAGAGGATGAGTTGAATTCAAATTTAACCCAATGATGTCTCCTTATAAATTTTCTAACTACTCAATTAATAAGAGATTTTTTTTTTTTTTTTTTTTTTTTACTTCTCCTCCTTTCATCCCTAATAAACCATTCTTTCCCTTTATCCAAACAAAGTGAATGAGATTTTGCTATGTATAACGAACTAGACTTTACTTGCCATGTAATAATTTAAACCTAATTAAACAATTTAAAGGTCATTTAATTCCATCTTCTTAGGCCCAAGCATCACAAATCTAGTTAGGACATGCTTTTTTGCTATGAATTATAGAGATTTAGGTCAAACTTAGAACTTCATGAGCGATATTTTTGTTTAGAAAAATCACTGAAAAAAGAAGCTCCATTGAAAAAAAAAAAAAATCTTGGCTTGTCATATGATTTTTTAGACTAAAGTGCATTATTGTGAGAAAACACTTAATCTCTTGAGGTTGGTAGTTGAATTAATTTTGTGATTTCCCTTTGATTTTATTTTTTTAACTTTGAGGGGATTCTAACATTAATTTTCATACATGAGGAAAACACAATTAACCAGCTAAGCTATATTTATGTGAATTGTCTCATGTATAAGAACACAATTAATTAACAGACACTTGATATTTAAATAACAAAACATTCTCAATTTTAGCATGTTATCAGTTGGAAAATAAACACGAATGTGATCCACACCACAAAATTTGTATACCAAAAAAAAAAAAAAAGAGAAGTGACAATCACGTGTAAAAAGCCCAAGTGGTTATATTAATTAATCAAGATGTTCAACCCACTACATATTAAGTTGCAATAATAGTGAGCATGCTTGTAGCACTTTGAGATTTTGCAGTTTATTAAAAGTGGAACATTAATGGCTCCCACCTGAGACTATAAAGAAATATGAACAACTGAGAATGATGGAAACGAGTTGCAAACTCCCTTAAGGCTTTAGGCAATCCTTTAGACTTATAAAAAGCCCAGTGTTTTTATATCAAATTGATTTTAGATTGATAAAATTGAAAATCAGTCATTAATTTGGTTTGATTTAATATTAAAATTGATCATTTAATAAAACGATCAAATCTAAAAAACCGTCAGAAACTAGAAATTGAATTGAATTGATTTAATTTAAGATTATTTTATTTTATAAATGAATTTAAAAAATTATACTATTTTACTTAAAATTTAAAATTTTTAAAAAATAATTTTCATTATTTGACCATATTATATATTTTTTCTAAAATTTTAAATATTTTTAAGTATTATTCATGTGTTTTTCAATAAAAATAAAAAAATCACTCTAATAAATTAGATTAATCAAATTGATCGAACTGTTAACCGGCCACCTAACTAATTTAATCTTCCTTTCAATTTTAAAGACATTGAAAAAGGCTAAAGGAATGAAAGCAATTGAGAATGATGGAAACAAATTGCAATTCTCTCTAAAAGGCTCTAGGCAATCCTTTCGACTTATAAAATATAGCATTTATATGCTTTTGGAATCAATTGATAATCAATATATATAATATTATTCAATTATTTTTTATTAAATTTAATCATATCCATCATTATTATTTTCATAACAAATTCATAGGCCTTTCTTTTTACATGCCCTTGGATTTATTTATTTATTTATTTTAAAGAGAGAGGGAGAAACTAGCACTAGTGGGTATTCACCACATTAAATTTTAATTTTGCTCCATTAATTGTCATGTATTTTTTAATCCGCATAGGAACCCTTTAAAGATTAGGGGAATATTATGGTCTCGAAAAATATTCTTTCTATATTGAAAATGAAAGGTTTAATTTAGTGGTCTTACTTAGATTTAATTTTCAACTTTACAATTGTTGTATTTTTATTTGGATATTTTTAATTGTTACGCAAATATTTGGAATGAAATTTACTATTTACTTCACATTGATAAATACAACTTGACTTTGTCTACGAATTGTGACTATATTATATTATATATAATATAATACTATTATTAGAAAAGAAAAAAAAAACAAAGGATTGGGATAACTTAAAGGATACTCAACAATTAACCATTGATCATAATTAGCAGTAGAAGAAGAATCCATTGACCATTGCTTCAAGTGCGAGTCCCATGTAAGGAAATGGCTATTTCCTAGACATTAACCATTTAACTTTCATTCCACGGACAATGCAATTCCTTCTAATGAATTAAATTTAATTTGAAATTTGAGGTAAGTCATAATCTCATAGTCTTAATTAAATAGGAGTGTGCGTGGGACAAATAAAGCTAGAGATTTAAAAATTTTTGTTTCGTCTCAAAATTATCAGCTCTCAAAATTAAACAACTAATTATGTCTCATTTATTATTGAACTTCATCTTGTTATGTCTCATTTATTATTGAACTTCATCTTGTTTGGTATAAAATTTTTGGGATAAAACAATATGAAACACAAGAACAAATAAGATAAATAAAATAAGACAGGACAGTTCATAAACTAGTATTTTTATTTTTTTAAATATAAAATATAAAATAAATATAATTTATCTAATATACATTTAAAAATTTAAGTAGCTAATCATGCAAAAAAAAAAAATTATCTAATACATATTTAAAAATTTAAGTAGCTAATCATGCAAGAAAAAAAAGTCTGTAAAACTATAACAAATCAATTATGTAATATATCCATTCTGAAATATATCAATTACATAATATAAATATAACAAAAACATGTGATTTTATAATATATCAATTCTAAAATATAAACACAATATGAGACAAAATTTGCAATTCTTTTTGATATTTTTCGCAATTGATTTTTTCGATCTAGTTTTTTTATTCAATTTAGTATTTTTATGTCCTGTGCACACCTCTAAAAATGATTCTAAACCAATCTAATTAACCTTATCATGCATTCACCAAGAGATAATAGTAATTAGTAATTACTCATAAAATACTAGCAAAATTTTAATTATTTTTTATTAGTTTTTTTAGGAAATTGTTTTTTATCAGTTAATACTATATTTTCAACCTAATTTTGTAAACTAATATTGTAAATTTTCATAATATGATTTTTCCTTTTTTATAAATACAAAATTATTTTTATATTTTAATAATTAAATTACACATCAAATTAAAAAGGTGTATTTAATCTACATATGTTGTAAGTTAGATTAATCCCATAAAATTTAAATCATTTAAGATTTATGCTAATTCAATTTTTTAGATTAAATTAAATTGAATCGAGCTAATAACGTCACTATAATACATTTGGCAAAAAATTAAAGGAATAAAAATTAATAATTACATAAATAATAATAAAAGTGTAACAATTAAATATATAAATAAGGAAAATAAAATATTATAACAATAACAATTAATTGTATTTATAATTATATTAAAAATATAAAATTAATACTATAATAATTGTAATAATTACTATATTAATAAAATTTTATAATATTAATATTACTATTTTATATTATTATATTAATAATATTTATTTTTTATGATATTTAGCTTTATTTTATTTATATTAATGTTAACATAATATAAGAATAAAATTTTTTATTCTTCATTCTTCTATTATCTCTTCAACTTGAGAGAATAGATTAAAAAAATAGAATTTATAAATGATAAGATGTATCATTTATAAATGATAAATGATATAAAAAATAAAATTAATAAAATTACACTAAAAAAATTAATAATTAATTTTAAAATAAAATTTATACTAAAAAAAGTAGTTAACCATTATTTGTTAATCTTCATTAATCATACGAAACATAAGATGTATTTGTAACACTAGGAAAATTTGTCATTAAAAAAAAAAGAAAAAGAAAACAATGATACATCCACTGGGCGCCACGTGTAAATTACCCACAGCATGGAAATCGTAACAGTCTTGAGAAAAATATGACCGATAAAAAAAATTAATGAAAACGAAATCTCAGTCTCTTTGTAATTTCCCTCCTCTATATATATAATTAACTACTAGCCATTCCCTCCCTTGTTCTCTCTCCCTCTCTCTACACGCTTGCTTTCACTCGTGATTTCTATTGGCGGAGCTGAAAATGGCGGCGGCAGTGGCGTTTCATCAATCCATGGAGGAATTCTTGAAGAACTGCGAGCAGTCCGGTGACGAGGCGTACGCTGCCTTTCGGGAGCTGTTAGAGCGGCTGGAGGATCCGAAGACCCGAACGCAGGCCCGAGTATTCCTCTCGGATCTTCATAAGCGTATCGGCGACTCCGATCAATGCCTCCTCAAGTACCATTTCCGGATCCAGGACATTTTCTTGGACCAATACGAAGGTATATATATTGTTTTATACAATATAATATTAAAAAAAACTATGTTCTTCGAATTTTCCATTGATTTTCATATTGTTTTGTTGCTGTTGTTGTTATCATTGTTATGTGTTGGAAATTAGGAAGTTGACTTTATGATAGTGAATGCATCACTTTAGTGTGGTTACGATTGTTTGTGTTTGGTTTTATTTGTTACGTGGGTGTTTGGTTGCTGAGAAAATGGAGGATTGTGAAGAAATGTGAGAAGAGATTTTCCTCATTTAATAATGTATATTCCACATCTTTCTTTTCCTTTAAATTTTTTCGTTAAGAACATCTTTATTTTCTTTTCTTTTCCTTTGATGCTGTGTTTTCTACTATCTTTTTTAAAGTTGTTTGGCATATTATTATTATTATTTTTTTGGTTCTTTGTTATAAAAAGAAATGGACGGTTTATAATATATATTTTTAATGATAATAGTAGTTTCGTGGGTTTAACCTTTTTTTTTTTCCGGCGTTTTGCTTTGTCCAAGTTGCGGTTGCGAAGAAAACTGACAACGACGTCTGTAGTCTACGTTAAGTATAGATAAAAAGAAAAAAAAAGTCTCGAATTGAGGTTTCCAATAAATAATAACGACGTCTATTCTAGATATAGATAGAAAATACTCGGGTAGGGCATTCCAGTTTGTCGGTATCATTATCACAATAATAAATTCACAAAAGACAACTTGAGAGAGTCTGAATTCTCGTTTCCTACAATCTCACTTGCTCCAAATATTGTGTAACTAAACATATCAACAGAAATCATCATTTATTCTTCCTATTCTTTATTTCCCTTTGCAAGCTTGTTAAATTCATAGTTAACATTTTAAAAGAACAATCAAATGCATTCATGGAAGTGAAGCTGAATACATTCAGATTTTGAACAATATCAATTTGAGAAGATGGTATAAAAAAGAACATGCTTTATGATAGGTATCTCCATATATCGTGCAGCATTGTCTTTTGTGGCTTAATAATTCAGTGTACTGTTTGTTGAACTGGAATTTGAATCACCATTCTAAACAAGGTTCTGGGTCCTGAAAATTTCTTGGCAGAGCATGACCACATACTCGGGCAATTGATACAAAATTTGCAAGAATATAATGTTGGATAGGACCTTATCCTAATATTCACCAGTCATTCATCATTTGATATTCAAGCTATATGTGCTGAAATTCCATTTGAGTTTTCTTTTCTTGTTTATGCTGGAGGATAAAGTGGACACTGTAACTTTGTTTCATCTCTGTAGCTTACCGGGTTTATTTTTTCCTATGAAAAATGTCTAATTCACCTAATAATAAGCACTATAAATCAATTAGTGTGGCTGTTAATGGATCTTCTAGAGGACTGCCACTGTCTTTTCTTCTGTTTGTAACATATTTGATAGTAGGACTACACTATGATTGACATTGTATTATATATTTTATATGATTTTCTATATCTCATTATTGTTTTACTTTTTAATTTTATGAAACTGTCAATCATGGACCTGTAACACGGTTGTGCATTAACTGCTTTGGCACTTATCTAGTGCAGGTCATCAGGGGAGAAAAAAATTGACCATGATGGTGATCCCTAGCATTTTTATCCCTGAAGATTGGTCCTTCACTTTTTATGAGGGACTGAATAGACATCCTGATTCTATCTTCAAGGAAAAGACAGTTGCTGAGCTTGGTTGTGGAAATGGATGGATATCTATTGCTATTGCTGAGAAGTGGTTACCTTCAAAGGTTTGTTGTTTGCCCAATCTTGCCTTGAGCCTTCCTATTTTATAGTCTTTTGTAGAGTTTATCAATGATACAGCTTTATGTCAGTTACTTTTATTGGTATCTAAATAAACTTTTGCAGGTGTATGGCCTTGATATCAATCCTAGAGCAATAAAGGTTTCCTAGATAAATTTATATTTAAATGCTTTAGATGAAAATGGCTAACCTATCTATGATGTAGAGAAGAAAACTTTACTGGACAGGGTGGAGTTTTGTGAATCTGATCTACTTGGTTATTGTAGAGATCATGATATTCAACTGGAACGAGTTGTTGGTTGCATTTCACAGGTATTATCACAATAATTGCAGGTATACAACAAAGACACTTAGTGAAGCTTGTCTTGTTGGTAGTGTATGTTGTTGTAATCACTATACAAACTCTTACTTTGCCATTGCTTCTTCTGTAGATTCTTAACCTGAACCCAGATGTGATGTCTAAGATGATTACTGAAAATGCAAGTGAAGAGTTTTTGTATTCATTGAGTAACTACTGCGCAATTCAGGTTGGGAGGTGATCTTAATAATCTGATATTTATCCATAGCTTAAATCTGTTAGTAGGTTATAATTAAGTGGTACAACTTCATTGCATCTGCAAATAAAAAATTGGAGATAGCCAATGATATACACAATTAAAATGCTACTTTAATCACATCTTATTGTAGTCTACTCAAATTTCGTGGTGCCTAGCCAACCTTTTGATTTTTTTTTCTTGCTAAGACCAATGTCAAGATATTGAACTCTGTATCCAGTTACTGCTAAATGTATACTAACTTGCAGAATGATCTTTCATACTATTATGAATATTTATCGAAAAAAAATTCCATTTTGTTGGGTGTCTGTTTAACCTGTAGTCGTTTTGATTGGATGTTCTGATTGGCAAATGAGTGGTACAGAAATAATGGTTTCTATAATTTAGTCATGGACATTTCTATCTGAAGTCAATATAGATTTATATTAATTTTGTCTTTGGAAAAGACACTTGAAAGATAATGGAGGAAATGTTTAATATTATGATATCTGCTATCAGTACCTATATATTTAAGTAAACTAATCTTCAAGCCATCCATTCCAATGACTTATGTGGTAGCATAATTTTGCACTCTCGTTGAAAGAGAAACTGTGATATGGTCTATATTTTGCAAGCTTTTACTTATGGATAGTTTGTTTCCTGTCAAACAAAAATATAATATTTCTTTATGTCTAGTCATGTTTTGATGGAATGGCTTCAGTTTTACATGTGGGACAGTGCTTTTTTTTTGGGTTGAAGGGAGGGGGAAACTAGATTTGGGCTTACCTCTAAAAGTTAGTTTCTCCCATATCATGCATTGAAATTGATTTTGGTAATTATTTTGATGCAGGGGTTTGTTGAGGACCAGTTTGGCCTAGGACTAATTGCTAAGGCTATTGAGGAGGGAATATCTGTCATCAACCCTATGGGAATTTTGATTTTTAACATGGGGGGCCATCCTAGACAAGCTGTTTGTAAACGCGTATTTGAACACCGTGGATTTCGTATTGACAAGCTTTGGTAGACTAAAGTTATCCAGACATGAAAAACTTTTCAACTAAAAAATGTTTCTTCATCTCAATGCAATCATAAAAACATTTTGTTGCAGGCTGCTGACACTGATATTTCAGCCTTAGTTGAAATTGAGAAGAATAGTCCGCATCGGTTTGAGTTTTTCATGGGTCTATTTAGAGATCAGTCAATTTGTGCTCGAATTGCATGGGCCTATGGGAAAGCTGGTGGTCGCATGGCTCATGCCTTATCAGTTTCCAGTTGTCAACTTCGTCAACCAAACCAAATCTGTGCTTCAATTAAATGTGTTTTCAATGAAGCATATGTTATTTTTCCTAGAGAATGATTATATGGATCTCAGAATAAATTGGCAAGTTAAGAAAATTTTTGAGTTTCTTAAGGATGGCTTCCATGAGGTCAGCAGTTCTTTAGATTTGTCTTTTGAGGATGATTCTGTTGTCAACGAAAAGATTCCATTCCTGGCTTATCTTGCTAGTCAATTGAAAGAGAACTCATGTTTCCCTTATGAGTCACCAGCAGGAAGCAAACGTTTTCATAATCTAATTGTAGGCTTTATGAAAATATACCACCATATTCCTCTTAATTCCAATGTAAGGATACGTTCTCTGCTTAGTCAATAGTTGCTTATGCTGTTGTGATCTTGTTCTAATAGAACCATCTGAAACAACTTCTGCTTCTATTCTTTTTCCTATATATATAATGTGTTGATTATGGTGGCTCATTTTTTGATATCCCACATCTGGAAAATAACAAAGGGAAAAGAGTTTTTTTTGTTATAAATAGAGTCATATCCCACATCGGTTGTTTACAAAAGGAATAATGTTTTGTTTCGTTATAAATAGAGCCTTAATTTCTTTAGTTTGATCATCCCAAAATTGTCTACTCATCTCTTAGACAATTTTCAATATTTCTCCCTCTTTTGTAATATTTCACTTTGTAGTCATTTTCTTAGTGAAATATAATTTTGGTAGTGTCTGAGGACGTAGACATAATTGACCGAACCTCGTTAAATTTTGGTGTTCTTATTTTATCTTTATTTTTCAATAGCTATTTTGTAGGGTATAGTTGTAGTGATATATTGTGCTGTTAAATTACTATTAGGGTAATTCTGTCTAAGGAGATTGAGTTTTAAGTGGGACTGCTTGTGACCCCTCCAATCTTTCCTAAGAATCAACTATAGTGTGGTTTTACAGTACAATTTTTCACTCTCTGTTCACCTATAAATTTATTAGGTGAATTTGGTGGGTGAAATATTACCCTTATTCCACAACAATTGATATCAGAGCCAAATGTTACTCTTAGTATGCTCTGTGGTTGCAGTTTAATTTGATCGTCCACATCAGAAAAGATTTCCTTGGGCTAATTGTATTATGCTTTGAAGGCTATTGGAGAATTTTGTAATCGAAATGGAGAGCTCTTTAAAATTATCCACACCTACCACGTTGACAGTTTCATCACAACCTATTTGGGCAAGAACTATCGTAGCAAATTCAAAATTGGCGGTGGAAATTTTTAATGGCACAGGCCATTTCCGTATATGGCAAAGTGAGGTTCTAGACATTATTTTTCAGCAAGGTCTAGATATTGTCATTGAATATGAGAAACCAGATGATGTTGAGGGGAAAGATTGGAAGAGATCAATCGATTGGTATGTGGTACAATTCGATCATGTCTTTCTAGAGAGCAGAGGTATGCATTCTCGAAAGAAACTTTTGCAAGTAATTTATAGAAGGCATTAGAAGAAAAATTTTTGAAGAAAAACAGCCAGAATAAGCTTCACATAAAGAAGAGGTTCTTTGCTTCACTTATGTACCGGGTATCATAATGAATGATCACGTTACCAATTTTAATCAGTTGACTACTAATCTGGTGAATGTAGATGAGACATTTAAAGATGAGGATCTAGCTTTGATGTTGTTGGGATCACTTTCCGAAGAGTTTGAGTTTCTTGAAACTACTTTGCTTCACGGGAAGGCTGATGTATCTCTTAAAGAAGTATGTGCTACCTTATACAGTTATAAACTAAGAAAGAAGGACAAGAAAGTTAGTTCCAGCAGAGATGCAGAAACTTTGGTAATCAGAGGTTGTTCGCAGAATCCAAGTAAGAGAAAGAAGGAGAGATCCAAGTCAAGGCCCAAGTTGAGCAAATATGAGTGTGCGTTTTATCGAGAAAAGGGGCAGTGAAGGATTGCCCAAAACTGAGAAATAAGGGCAATCTCGATAAAGGAAAAGCTGTAGCAGAATTAAGTGTTGTTGAGATTGATGATGCAGTGTCAGATTACTCACTTGCTACATCATCAAATAGTTCTTATGATGTATGGCGACTAGATTCAACATATAGCTATCATATATGTCCCAATAAGGAATGGTTCTTTGATTTTAAAGAACTTAAAAATGGTGGAGTTGTCTACCTAGTAAATAATATCATTTTGACAACATATGGGATTGGCTCGATTCGCTTGAGAAATGCGGATGAATCAATCATCACCTTAATGGATGTTCATTATGTACCAAAATCGAGAAAAATCTCATCTCTGTTGGGATTCTAGACTCAAAAGGGTTCAAGGTGAAAGTGAAAAATGGAGTGATGAAGATTATCTCTGGTGCACGTGTGATATTGACGGGAATTTGAAAGAATAACAATTTGTACCACTATCTAGGTAGTACAGTTATAAGGACAGTAGCAGCAACAACTTCTATAGATGATCGAGAGACAGAAGTAACCAAACTATGACATATGCGCTTGGGGCATGCTGGAGAAACATCCTTGAATTTGCTTGCTAAGCAATGATTATTGAAAGGAGTGCAAACTTGCAAATTGGATTTTTGTGATCATTGCATCAAAGGGAAGCAGACAAAGGTCAAATTTGGGACAACAATCCATAATACTAAAGGTATCTTAGATTATGTTCACTCTGATATTTGGGGTCCCTCCAAAACTAGTTCTTTGGGAGGGAAACACTATTATGTGACTTTTGTTGATGATTTTTCTCGAAGAGTATAGGTGTACACAATGAAGACAAAGGATGAAGTGTTAGGAGTTTTCCTTAAATGGAAAAAGATGGTGAAAACTCAGACAGGCAAAAGGATCAAACGTCTCTGAACAAACAATGGTGGAGAATATAGAAGTGATCTATTTGAGAAAATTTATGAAAATTAAGGCATTGTCAAACACTTTACTGTCAGATCTACACCATAACAAAATGGTGTGGGAGAATGCATGAATCAAACATTATTGGAGAAAGTTC
>CATIWR010362008.1:0-21146 GCA_949677035.1 Omphalea diandra
AACCTTTATTAGACTGCTAAACATCAACTTCGAAATGTAAACTGGATGCAATCTTAGTCTACTCTTTTTGAAAGAAAATTTAATGCAAAAAAAGTGAGCTTACATACTCAATAAGTAAATGCGAATGATACTTCAATCTCAAATAACAAAACAAAATTTAAATATAAATAACTCATCATCATATCTATGCATGAAATAAAAAGTTTTTACCCTTAAATGCCACATAGGCTATCAAATGTTATTGTCACACAGGCTGTCATACATTGTTGTCACATAGGATATAGATATCACTACCACAAAGGCTTTCATATTTGGTCGCCACACAGGCTATAAATATTGTTGCCACACATGCAATAGATATCATTGCCACATAGGCTATCGAATATTATTATCACACAGGCTATCGAATATTATTGTCACACAGGCACTTATAGATTATTGCCACACAAGCTATAGATATCATTCCCACAAGGCTGTTGAATGTTATTGCCACACAAGCTATAAATATTATTGCCACATAGGCTCTCAAAAGTTATTGCCACATAGGCTGTTATATATTATTGCCACACAAGCTATCGAATGTTATTGTCATGCAAGCTATTATAGATTATTGCCATACAGACTGTTACATATTATTGCCACACAGGCTCTCAAAAGTTACTGCCAAATAGGCTATTATATATTATTGCTACACAAGCTATAGATATCATTGCCACACAAGCTATCGAATGTTATTGCCACATAGGCTGTTATAGATCATTGCCACATAGGCTATGAATAGTGTTATTTGCCAACAACATCAAGATTAGTCTTTCAACAAATCAAATATAAATCTAATAAAATTTCAACAATATAATGACTAATAATAACACCCATAACTTTGGCAGCTCATAACACCATATACGCCATTCCAAAGTCATAATTTGCCAATGTCTCATTAAAATAAATAAATCAAAAGTATAACAATCTTTTCATCAATGTATTCAATATCATCACGTTAAATAACATTTCATTCCACTGAGTATATGTTCATGGCATTTAACTAATCATACGTATAATATCATTAGCTATTTACTTACCTCCTCCTTCAAGCTTATTAGGTCATGGATCGTCCCAACTTATTCCCACTATTATCTTAAATACGTCGAGGACCTATTTTCTCAAAACCAAAAAACCTTAGGCTTTTTTCTTAGGCAACTCACTCTTCTCCTACTTTTTCTTCTTCTTCTTTTTGGTCTTATTATTCTTCTTCTTTCATTTATTTCTTTCTTAGCTATCTTTTTCTTCTGTTGTACCTCACATCTAAGCTTTGTACTATGATCCTAATGGGTCAAAAATTTCACTTGTAAACCTATTGTAATAAGACAAAATCATGGTGTTGCATTCCTATTAGTTGGAATCCCTCTTCTTTACTCCTTAAGCACCTCTGTCCATCTCTTAATCCCTAGATGCTCCTTATAATTTAAAATAAGCTATATAACACCATTATTTATGATGCTATAACACGCACACAACATAAGACAATTTGCCATACAACTATACAAACATTACATATTTGTTTAAGTGTCCCAAATGCAATGGTGCATGTGTCATCATCATGCTTATCCAATTTGCGTGTCTATATAATCATTTATCCAATGTATATATTCAAACATAACATAATTAAAATGCATATAATTTGGGTTGAGGATGTTATAATTCTCCCGCTCTTATAGAAATTTCATCCTCATAATTTTATTTACTAGAACTTTAGAATTCTTTCCTTGTTTACCAAACCTCATAATGTCTTTCCATGGTGAAACCTTTAAAAATACTTTATCTCCAATGTGATATTCCATTCTCGTCTATGCTTATCAACATACCTTTTTGCCTAGCTTGAGTAGCTTGCAAACATCTTCTAACTACTTAGATTTTGGCCACTTTATCTTGTACCATATTAGGACCCTCTAGTTGCCTCATCTCTTTAACATCCCAATAAATTAGACTTCTACATTTCCTGCTATATAAAGCTCCATATGGTGCCATAACAATATTGGAGTGATATTATATGCAAATTCCATTAATGGCAAATGATCATCCCAATTGCCTTTAAATTCTAACACACAAGCTCGTATCATAGCCTCTAATGTCTGAATAGTCCTCTCTGATTGACCATTAGTCTGTGGGTGAAAGTAGTGCTAAAATTCAAATGAGTACCCAGGATGCAAAGCATATGGTGCATTGTATGCCTATTGCATAATCTCTTATCTCAAACCATCAACATCTAGTACACATATTCGACTATCCATCGTTATCATCACATCATCTCTAATCTAAAAATTTGTCTTCTTACCTTCCTGTATCTTCTGTAGCATTTATATAAATATGGATCCTTCATTTGAACTTTTCTAATTTTATCATCTATCACAGGCTTTAACTGAAGAGTAGCCGTTAAAGCTATCACATTCTCAATCTCAAATTTTACATTTAAAGCACAAAGATTAACTAAGGATGTCAAATTATAACCAACCATACCGACAAAAAACATCTAAGGCTTTTTGAATTAAAGCATCAACAATAACATTAACCTTACACGGATGATAACAATAGTGCAATCACAGTCCTTCAATAATTCCATCCATCTTCTCTGTCTTAGATTCAATTTTCTCTGTGTTGGAATATATTTCAAGCTTTTAGGATCTATCAGAATCTAAAATGTCTCTCCATACAAGTAATGCCTCCAAATTTTTAGGGCATGGACAATGGTTGCTAACTCCAAGTCATGTGTAGGATAATTCAGCTCATGAGACCTTAGTTGTCTAGAAGCATAAAATATCACTTTTCCATGCTTCATCAACACACAACCTACCCCTGTCTTTATGCTTAGTGTACACCACAAATCCATCATTTGTTGATGGTAATGTCAATATCGGTGTCGTAGTCAATCTCTTCTTTAGTTCCTTAAAACTTTAATGACATTGATCATCCCATTTAAATGCTACATTCTTCCATAATAATTTTGTCAATGGCCCAGCAATAGTGGAGAATCCTTCTACAATTCATCTATAATAACTAACCAACCTAAGAAAACTATGCACCTCTGATACATTTTTGGGTGGATCCCACTCCAAAATGGCTTTCACCTTAGTTGGATTAGGTTAAACACCATGTATAGACATAATATGCCTTAAAAAGACCACTTGTTCCATCCAAAAGTTGAATTTGTTCAATTTGGCATATGGAATATGATTCTTAGATGTTGCTCGTGCTCCTCATGATTTTATGAGTATACGAGAATGTCATCAATAAACACAATTACAAATTTATCTAAGTAAGGCTAGAACACTTTGTTCATGAGAGCTATAAATGCAACTGGTGCATTAGTTGACTTAAAGGGTAAACAAGGAATTGATAGTGTCCTATCTAGTGCATAAAGAACTTTTTAGAATATTTAGCTCAACAACCCTTAACTACTAATAGCCAAATCTCAAATCAATTTTCGAAAATAACATTGCACCTCAAGTTGATCAAGCAAATTATCAATTTTTACCAAAGGATATTTATTCTTTACAATTACTCAATTTAATTGTTTATAATCATTACATAACTATATGCTTCTATCCTTTTTATTCATAAATAACACTAATGATCCTCAAAGGAGATGTATTAGGTCAAATCAAACCTTTTTCCTACAACTCTTCCAACTATTTCTTTAATTCTTAAGACTCTACTACTGTCAGTTGGTATGATGTAATAGATATAGGTGCCACTGCTAATAAGGTCTTAATATTAAAATCAACTTCTTTATATGGTGGCAAATCAAGCAAACATCAAGAAATACTTTTAGAAACTCTCTCATTACATAAATGTCTGCTAACCTTAGATTAGGAACACTAGTGTCCACTACACTAACTAGAAATGCATCATAACTTTTTTTAATTAATTGAAATTCTTGAATACTTGAGGTCAAACAAGTGGGAACAATTTTATGCTCGCTAACAATTATAACTCTTTAATTATCTTGAAGATTTGATTATTAACTCTTTAGTATGACAATATAGAAAATCCATACCTAGAATAACATTAAATTCCTTAAAGTTCATTAATATTAAATTTGAAGTCAATACGACACCACACACTAGCACAGGACAATTTCTACACACATTGTATCTACTTATGTCATGAACATTCTCCCCACAACTACTTAAGACTCTCCTCCAATCACACCTATCATTGGGCAATCTTGGCTTATATGGTCTGACTGTCTATAAGTATAGTAAGCAACCCTTTTAGGTCCTTAACACTATATAAAATGAGTTCTTCCATGAATATTACAAAATGGGGCAACACCTCTCCCCATTATGTCAATGGGTCCTTTCCTACCCTTTGGGCCTTCAAAACCATTATAGTTACCTCTACTAGATGCTATTAATGCTAATATACTAGGTTGACTCTATCCTTTATCTACTTGATTACTAATACCTCTTTAAAATCTCGATCCACCAGATAATGTAAAACCACCCCTTTTTGTTGTCCTATTGAGTTATCCACTTCATCCTACATAACTTTTCTTTCTTTTAACCTCAATTGCATTCTTCTCTTGGATCACCTCCTTAGCTCAAATAGTTACAGCTAATCGTGTAGTATAATTAGTTAGTTTGACTACTAATCGATCTTAAGTTTAACCTTCATCCCTTGTCAAACTTCTAGCACTTTAATTCCTCTGTAGCCACATACTCTATGGCATATCTCAAGAGTTTTAACAAATTATATCTTATAATTCATAATCGTTATATCATTCTATTACAAGTAGAAAACTTCATATTCTTCTTATATAAGTATACTATTGTTGTTTACTTTTCTTTGCAAACTCCTTTAAAAAATCATCTAGGTCAATGTCATTGATTGAGTAAAGCTACCTAAAATAGTCTCCCACAAACCTAAGGCATTTTTTTAAAGCAAAGATATTGCATACTTCAACTTTACTCTAGGATGCATTCAAGCCTATTCAAGATTCTTTCAATTCTTCTAAGCCATTCCTTAGCCTCAGTAAGATCTATAGTGCCCTCAAAGTCAATTGCCCTTTACATCTTTAATATCTTGTAATTCCTATCTATAGAAAGTCCTACATATGCTTTTATTGTAAATCTCTACATCATCTAAATAAACTGTATGATATTTAGGTTTACACCTGTGGTTGGATTATTTCATGACATCTCAAAATTGTATGCAACATGGTCAACATGCTCACGTGCATAAACTGACTCAACAAACTCATCTCTAACCTCTGGGCCAGTATACTCCTATATGCTAATGCAGGTATGATTAACACAATGCAAATATCATAGATATCACATTCATATTACACATGTCTACAAAATCATTTACTCGCTCTGATACCACTAAAATGTGATGTCCCATTTACTAATCATTCCTAAATTAGGTCCATTAATTTATTCATAAAACATGGAATTCAAAAGTGACACAACATCATTAAAATTCTCTCATTCTATCCATTTTCATTAAAATACCTTATTTCAATTATATTATTATTATTTTTTACACTATGTATCTTGTTTCACTACATAGAAACTATTTATAACAAAGTATACATGGCTAAACAAACTTAAATACTAATTGACTGCATACTAGCCCAACCTTTATTAGACTACTAGAGATCAACTTTGAAATGTAAACTAGAAACAATCTTAGTATACTCTTCCTGAAAGAAAATTTAATGAAAAAAAAAGTAAGCTTACATACTCAGTAAGTAATTGCATAATGATATTTCAATCTCAAATAACATAACAACATTTAAATATAAATAAATTTTCATCAAATCCATGCACAAAATAAAGAGTTTTTACTCTTAAATGCCATATAGGATATCAAATGTTATTATCACACATGTTGTCATATATTATTGCCACATACGGTATAGATGTCACTACCACAAAGGCTTTTATATTTGGTGGCCACATAGGCTATAAATATTGTTGCCATGCAGGTTATAAATATCATGGCCACACAGGCTGTCGAATGTTATTACCATGCAAGTTATTACAGATTATTGCCATACATGTTGTAGATATCATTGCCACACAAACTGTTGAATGTTATTGCCGCATAAACTATTCTATATTATTGTCACACAGGCTATAGATATCATTGCCACATAGGCTCTCAAAAGTTATTGTCACACAAGCTATTATATATTATTGCCATATAGGGTATATATATCATTGCCACACAGGCTATCAAATGTTATTACCACGCAGGCTATTATAGATTATTGCCACACAAGCTATAGATATCATTGCCATATAGGCTGTCGAATGTTATTACCATATAGGTTATAGATATCATTGCCACATAGGCTCTCAAAAGTTACTGCCACATAGGCTGTTATATATTATTGCCATACAGGCTATAAATATCATTGCCACACAGGCTATTATATTCATTGCCAGACAAGCTATGAATAATATTACTTGCTAACAACATCAAGATTAGTATTTCAATAAATCAACTATAAATCCAATAAAATTTAAACAATATAATGACTAATAATAACACCCGTAACTTTGGCAGCTCATATCACCACATACTCCTATTCCAACATCATAATTTATCAACGTCTCATGAAAATAAATAAATCAAGAGTATAACAATCTTTTCATCAATGTATTCCTCAATATCATCACATTAAACAACATTTCATTCCATTGAGTATATGTTCACGACATTTAACTAGTCACATGTATAATGCCATTAGCTATTCACTTACCTCGTCCTTCAAGCTTATTAGGCCATTGTTGGTCCATGCTTATTCCCACTATTATCTTCAATGCCTCGAGGGCCTATTTTCCCATAACCAGAAAACCTTAGGCTTCCTTCTTAGGTAGCTCATTCTTCTCCCTCTCATTCTTCTTCTTCTTTCCTTTCTTTCTTCCTTAGTTCTCTCTTTCTTCTATTGTACCTCAAGTCTAAGCTCTGTATTCTAATCCTAAAGGGTAAAAAATTCCACTTGTAAACCTATTGTAACAAGACAAAATCATGGTGTTGCATTCCTATCGGTTGAAAGTTCATTTTCCTCTTTTAGTCCCTCTGCTTAACTCATTAAGCACCTCCATCCATATTTTAATCCCTAGATGCTCCTTATACTTTAAAATGAGCTCTGTAACACCATTATTTATGATGTTATAACATGCATACAACATAAGACAATTTTCCATACAACTATACAAACATTACATATTGGTTCAAGTGTCCCAAATACAAGGGTGCATGTGTCATTATCGTGCTTATCCAATTCATGTTTTTAAATTGAACAAAGTAATTATTAACTTAAGTAAGATCTAAAATTTATCATTTACAATACAAATAAAATTTCAATATTTTTATAAAAAATATTTAAATTGAACAAAATAATTATTAACTTAAGTAAGATCTAAATTAATTTTGAATTTGATTAAACTAATTGAGAAAATATAATATTGATTGGTTTAGTTCTAATTTTAAATTCATTTCACTTGTAAATAAATTTTGTATATAATTTATTTGTAAATAAATTTCTATGTTTGACATACAACAAAATAAAATATAATTCATTTCAAATGAAATGAATTTTGTGTTTTGATTTAAATGTAGAATTCAAAAAAAATATTTTATTTTATAAAAATATCCTTGTGTTATTTTTAAAAATTTTTACAAGTATAAAAAAAGCAATAAGAGAGAGAGAGAGAGAGAGAGAGAGAGATTTTTTTTTTAATTAAGAGTGAAAACAAATATTTTAATTAAGAGTATTTTTGTTATAATGAATTGCAAGTTTAGAATTTTTTTATAAATTCTATGAAATTTAATAAAAAGTGATTTAGTTATAACAAATTCTTAGAATTTAATAAAATAAAATTCAAATGAAATTTTTTTATTTATACTAAACACATAAAATGTGGATTTGCAAATAAATTCCATAAAAATTATGTAATTCATTTATACTAAACATAACGTAAAGTATTAATTCTTGTTAACACAAACTTTTTTTTAATGCTTGATGGCCTAAAACCACATAAGGATGAAAAGCATCTAAAAAACTAGAAAAGGCCATTTCATTCTTAATTTAGAGCAACTTCATGGAATCCTTTTCTATTAGTTTGTCTAAATGCCCAAACACAAAAAAGTTATAATGTATAAGAGTAACTTGCAAACACTTGAGCCTATACACATAAGCCTCTGTATTGGGACATCATAGACAAGAGCAACATTCCACTCAACTCTTATAAAAGATTTAAAGTCAAATGGGTAAGTCGTATCGCTTCAAATTTAAATGGAGTTGAAGCAATTAGTTGTCTAAACGAATAAAAGCATAAGATGGGATTGTGATCATAATTATTGCATGGCAAAGTAACATATCAAATAAAATTCTAGTTACAAAAGCATTGACACAAACATAACACATGTATAATCTTTTCTCTACCCTTCTAGAGCCACATCTCCTATTTGACCAAGTAAAGTGTGAACCCAAGGTGTCTAATCAATTAATACCTTAAGAACCAATGCAAGAAACAAACTTTCAATAAGATAGAGTTGAAAAAGCTTGGTTAGTCTTTCAACACTTGATTTTGGTCCTCTAGATACAAAGCCTAATAATGAAAATCACTAAATTAGATCCCCAAAATCCAAAGGGTAATTGCTTAAAGTAAGGGATGAAAAGCTTAGGAAAACTTAGAGAAGTTAAAAACCAAGCCCAAGCCTAGTCAAAGGACTACTGACCAAGCTTGATGGGCTATACAACCCTTAATTCAAGGTTGTGAAGTTTTCCTTGAGGATGTACAACCTTGCTAAAACCCTAACTCATGGAAGTGGTTCCCCCATTAAACCCTAAGATTGTACAGTCCTGACAAATGATGTACAACCCATTGTTGGATATACATCTCACATGTAAACCTTAATTCAAGTATAACACTCCTTTTTTCTATGATTAAATGCATTCATGGTGTAGCCAGAACTATTTTTGGCACTTTACACCCACCTAATACCTATAATTATGCCCCGTTTTAAAGAGATAGAAGAGTCTTAAAAATTGTAAGGTTACTCTACAAAAATCTCTCCTAAACAGCCTAAATACAAAAAACTAAAATCCTAACCCTGTCTAAACCTCTCTACAGTAGCACTAGACCTTTTTTCCTTTATGTTTGTACATTTTTTAAGCAATATTGGAGGATGTTAAGTTAACCATGAGCTTTTGAGGGCAAAGACACTATTAGAACATCCTAAAGACTCACTTTTCTCTTTTTCTTCTTTCTTTTTCCCCCCTATTTTTGTGATTTGAAACCTAGAAAATAAAGGTTGTACAACCTTGTTAGTAGCTATACAACCCTCTTCCTAGGCTATACAACCCATATCCATGGTTATACAGACCAAGTTTTCTACAATTTAATAGAAAATATTCTTATTCCTCATTTTGAATTTCTTAATTTTATGGAGGTTTTTTTGGTATGTTTGGTGACTCCAATGACAAAATAGGATGAGGGTTTATGGCCTAGGATACCTATTCACTTCAAAATGGAGTTTTGGCTAGCTTTCAAAAAGGTTTTCTTTGCTTTTCTCATTTAAAATACTTATGTGTTTTCCTCACTCCTTTAGACTATAAGTTAAGCTTTTATTTATATTTTGACATCTTGAGGTGATAGCCAAGAAAGGAACTTAAGTTCCTTTGACCCTGGCAATCTTTTTTTAATTTTTTTTTTGTTGGTATGCATAATAGTCATATGAATAATGTTTTATAGTTCTTTGATGTCTTCATTGGATGCTAGGAGTTTTCTGTTTCCTTTGAGTTTTAAGTTTTGTCTTTTTGGTTCTGCTTTTGACACCTTAGGGAATAATCAATAGAGGAACTCAAGTTTCCTTTGACCTTGATATCCCTCTTTATATTAGAGTTTTATGAATAGTCATATGAACTGTATTTTTCTAGTCCTTTGATCCTTTAGAATGATGTAGGCATTCTAACTACTCCCTTGTTAAGTTCTACCCTAGATGTTTTGGCTCTTTATGAGCAAGGTAAGTGAGAGTTTAATGACTCTAGGACCTCACTTGAGTGAATCTTTGCCTTAGGCCACCTAACATGCTCCAAATGCTTGGCCATGTATGTGTCAATATCCTATCTTCTATTAATGATTCATTTATTTATTCATATATGTTATGGACTATATTGTTTGGTTTGTATTGATAGAATGTGACTATTATAGACATAGATATATGTTAGGCACCTTAACTAGGGAAATATGGTATAAAAATAATCTTGGGCTTCATTTCCCTTTCTTTGTTGGCCTTGAGTTTTCTTTGCTTATTTATTTGTATTCATTACTAACTTAATTCTTCTTTTGGATGTAGGTGCGAGTGCTTGGGATTATACCATGGGCTTGGCCTTAGCCATGCCCTACTATGGATGATTATTTGTGTGAATGAATGTTGAATGCATGCTAAGATCCCATAATACAATGTATGATCCCCCCCCCCCCTCTTACTATGGATGATTATATGTGTAAATAAATGTTGAATGCATGCTAAGATTCCATACTACAACCTCTCCCCTTTTGAATCGATGACTTCATTTGTTTAATTGAATTGTGCTTATATTTATGTTTAAGGGTGGTAATTAGACCAATCAATAACTCGGTTAATACATTAAAAGTGAACCAAAGATTTCCAAAGGCCAGATCCTAATATTCGGGTAGTGTGGGGTGCCTAACCCCTTCCTCACGCTATACCCAATTTCTGAATCCAATCTTTGGTGGTGTGAAGACAAAATGAGCCTTCTAATGGACTTAACATAGGTTCAAATTTTACCTTCCCTAGACTCTTATCCCGACCAAAGTTGAGTGGTGACTCCACATCTATTAGGGATAGTACAACCATATTGTCTTGCATTTGGTCCTTCGATGACCTTTTATATGGACTTAAGGCTTTTAAAAGTACAAGGCCTAAAGGATCCCCTATTGATCCAAAATGTGCCATGCCTTGGCATTATCACCAATGTGAAGACTCCCATCCTCTGAATCCCTTATTGATCGATAAAAGGTAGGAGTCGTAAGCAAGATTCTACTCATTTGAGCCCAACCACAAAACATCCGAAATGCTCATAATGGTGAATCCACTAAAGACCCAAAATTAACTTTGCATTTAATATCTCGTTCATTTTTAATGTTTTAAACTTTTTATCGATATAGTCCCCTGCATTCATGTAGTCTTCACACTTCACTAAGAGCACTAAGTGCGCTTAGACAAACTGATGATTCTCTAAACTTAAGACTTAAGCTCCATTCGAGCTTAAGAGATTGTAAGCAGCATTCATCACTCATGAGTCTAGTACCTTCAGGTATATTGCCTCCCAGGCTTAAGGGAGCCATTGACAATAGCAACCTTGGTAACGAGTAGGTGCATGTAGGAACCAAGAGCGCCCTGGAATAGGATACCCTACTTGTTTGCATTTCTTTAAGGAAGAGTAAAAGTCCTCAAAGAACATGGTTAGGTATCTTTAATGTAAGTGTAAATGTAACCCCATTCCATTTGATGTAATTATTTTCAATATGTAAATACTTATGTATTCCCTTTCCTTGTTATATAAATACTTTTTATATACATCCCTCTTTCCTTAAAGGGATTTTTTTCATTGCTGGTATAATTTTTTTTAGCATTAAAAAGTTTGTCCTTTTAATGCCTTTATGTATATGTTCTTTTAAGACATTAACTTTTCTCGGTATAAGGCGACCTCATTCATTCTTTGCGCCATAATGGTATAAGAATGGGACTTCACCTAGGAAAGAGCTACTAAACTTTATGTGTATGAGGAATAAGGTTAGAAGGATCTTTTGCAAAGTGACTTGTGCATATCATGCATGCATGCATCAATTACTTGCTCATGCATCATACTGATAACCCTTGTCTTGCAACTATCATTGCTCTATCTAAACCCTCATAGAACAGAAGGGGCAACAACTTGCTAGGAAAAGTAAGACATTGAGTTTGAGTAAAAAAGGTAGTCCAATCATGGAATCAAACATACCACCTGAAGTTTTGGAGAGACTAATGGCTAGTTTTAACCACAAGATGGAATAGAGGATTATTGAAGAAGTGAATAAGTAGGCTAATGAGATCTAAACAAAATTGACATATCTACCAATTAGATTGGTAAAGGGAAAGCACCCATTGAAGCCCCCAACTAGTAATGATCAATAATGATTTATTTGGGATGAAGGAATACCATGAGAACAAAATGGCTAAGGATATAGATAGTGCCACAGTAGTCATATTAAGGCTATAAAAATTGGGAAGGAGAGTTAAGGCTATGAGAATTAGGAAGGAGAGTACTCGATTCGATGAATTTACTAAATAGTTAGAGAAAGTACATAAAGCATTTGGTGAATTTACTAAATAGTTGGAGGCAATGTTTGATCCCATAAAGCACCCATTGAATTTACTAAATAGTTGGAGAAAGTACATACTAAATACTCGATTCGATGAATTTACTAAATAGTTCGATAAATATTTAGAGAAGGGAACAAACATTGAAGAATTGCTTATTCGTAAGCACGAGAAACTACTAACTAGTTTTTACATGTATGAGCTACTGAGGTTCATAAGAACCTAAAGTGTAAAAAATTATGTATGTTTATATGTGTTAGTCATGAAAGCATTTGGTGTTAGTCATGAAAGCATTTGGTATACCAACTGATAAAATGTTGGAGCTCTTTAAGTTATCATTGCAGGGATATGCTAAGACATGGTACTTCAACTAGCTAAATACTATCAGGAAAGATTATAAAGAGCTGACATAAGCTTTTGAATGGCATTACGCTTGTAATTCAGATTTGGAAGTCACATTACAAGACTTAGAATAAGTATGGTGATAGCTTCAATGATTATATTAAGAGATGGAAGAAGTCAACTTCAAAAGTAACCATAAGGACTATTGAGGGAGAGCAGGTTAGGATGACTATGAAAGGGTCTTTACCAGAGATTGACACCAGTATTAGAGGAATGTTGGTTTGGAGTTATGAGGATTTCACAGAAGTAGGCCTACAGGCTAAAGAATTAAAGTGAGTCAATAAGGCAAATTGGGGGAAGAAGAAACACCCCATCCAAGCCCCAATTAGAAGGGAGCAAGATGATTGATGTTAATGCAGCAAAGGCACCGAGACATTTTACTGATTTGGGAATGCCTCAGTCTAAGGTATTTGAGAGGTTACAAAAGAAAGGGGGTGCTAAAGCCTTTACCACTCACACCATCTCCTTATTATCTATGTTTTTCATCAAGGAGCGAGTCATAACACTGATGATTATTATAGATTAAGGCATGAGATTCAAGACCTTATCGATAATAAGATAATTGTTCTACCAAATTCTAAAAGGCCTAGCATCCGAGGGAATCCATTCCCAAAAAATATAATGTTCCTCCCTCAAATTAGGGGACTTTCATGATAAATTTTAGGATTGTTGAAGAATTTGTTATGGCCACTATAAAGGAGGTTACAAAGGAGGCTTTGGTAGTTTGCATTATTAATACATGGGAAAGGTCAGATGAGGAGACAAAACATGTGTGAAAAGGGACAATGATTCAACTATAAATGGAGAATGATAAAGAAAAGGACACCAATCAAGTGAATCACATGACTCGTAGGGGGAAATTCTATCCTGATAAGGATGCTCCCAAGGAATCAAGGGTTGAAAAAGGGACAAATAAACACGTGGTAAAAGAGAAAGTGGAGGACATTCTCATTATGAAGTAGTTGAAGAAGGTACCAACTCATATTAGTGTATAAGAATTGCTTATCACCTCTCAAAAGCATAAAAAGGCTATGATAAAAGCTCTATCCAGTTTGATCATTTCTAATAAAGCTACTCTGGGAGATGTTGTTGCATTGGTGGCTCATAGGGCAAAATCACCTTTTTAGATGAGGGTTTGCCACAAATGGGAAAGGATCACAATTTATCTTTGTTCATCTAGGCTGAAGTGAAAGGAAGGTGTACTATGTGTGTAGTGGTGGATGACAGATCTAGGGTTAACATTTGCCCAACAAAGTTATTGCACAAGTTCAAGTTGTCTGAAAAGGACTTATAGGCTTTTAATAGTGTCATTAGGGCCTATAATGATAGTAAAAGGCCAATTGTAGGTGTATTCAAAACCATGGTGAAAGCAAGACTAGTCGAGGCCATGGTGGAGTTCATAGTTTTAGACATTCCAATTAATTATAAAGGCCATGGTATCATCCTCTTGGTAGGGTAAATTCCACTATTCACTAAAAAGTTAAGATCCCTTATAAAAGAGAGATTGCCATGATCTATGTCAAGGTTGGGAAAATTGTATCAGCTTTGAGTTTGGTTGTTCCATAACTTTGAGGATTTCAAGTCACTGGGTTGATCTGAAGGTAATGGGGATTATGAAGAGTATGAACTTCCTTCTAGGGTAGGGGTTAGGAAAGAGTTCCATTGGTATATCAGAGTTCCTATAGATTCTTATCTAAGCTACTAGGAAAAGATTGGGGTGCCATGACGAAGGTTCAAAGTAAGAAGTGAGAGATTTATAAGGGTTACTATAAGACTTCTTTGTGAATAAAGGCAAAGTCCTCTAGAAAATGGAGCAAGGAACCATTTAGAGTGAGAAGTTATCAGGTAATGACATGGACAAACTCGAGAAAGCCTTTTTCCTAGTTAGATGTTGGCAACTTGTGGTATCAAAATTGTTGGGACTCATTAAAGGAGGATGGCAAAAAAAAAAAGAATAAGGAGGACAAATAAGTCACAGAGATAATGGATAGTCAATAGTCAAGTCAGCATGCAGTTTTATATGGTCCACAGTCTATTTGGCCATAGAAGGACAAGAAGAAGGCCACTGATGAATGGAGGGAGCAATATACATTAGAGTATAACTTTTGGGCCAAGGTCACATAGAGAAATCGTTTGACTAGCTAAAGTGGAATGCATCATTTGTGGACTTAGAATGGGAGCATACTACGCCTTGCAAGTTCACTAAAATTGCTAATATGGGGATAAAGTTGGAAGACATTTAGAGCATGATTATGAACTCTATTAAGGAAGTAGGTGGCGAGGAAAATAAGAATTTTATGGCTAAAATTTAGCCTACCATGGCAGATGGATCAACATTATGGGCATACTTTTTGAAGATTACACTAGAGGATGATTAAATGAAATAAAGTTTTGAAGGGTTTTCAATGTTGTTGCATAAATAGATGATGGAAAGAGGCAGATTCTGTGTAGAATGTTTATCTTAAGGTTTTGATTAATGGAGATAAGGATGAAGAAGATGAGAAAGCTTAAGTAAAAGAAGGTCTAGTTAACCAACCAGACAAAGAGGACTTGCTTCATACTATCAATGTTTTTATTTCTAGTCTATTTGAGGACAATGATGCATTTCTAAGTTTAAGGCAATGAATGATTAGTTTGCTTAATTGTGTGATGTGTTTCTTAATGATAGTATACATGGCATGTATCATTTTATGAGCATATTTAATGTTAATTATGTGCATGCTATTGCATTTAACTTTGGCATATAGGAAAATCCAAAGATCTTGCTCATTACTAGTGATTCACACTACTAGGGGCTTTTTGTCTTCACATGTGAGGACATGCCAGGGGTTGGTAAAAGAATTATAGAACATATAATCCTAACCTGCCCACACATAAGGCCAGTGAAACATAAACTACGAAGGATGAAACCCGAATAGGCCCTTTTAGTCAAAGAAGAAGTAGCAAAACAGTTGAATGCCAAGTTAATAGAGGTTTTATACTACCCTGAATGGTTAGTCAATATAGTACCAGTACCAAAAAAGGATGAGAGAGTATAAATGTGTGTTGATTATAAGGATTTGAACAAGGCATGCCTAAAGGATTACTTTCCTATGCCATATATTGATGTATTTGTTGATAGTAGCACAACCTATGTCATGTATTCCTATATGGATGGATTCTCCGGGTATAACTAGATTCTCATGGCTACCACAGATAAGGTGAAGATAACTTTTATCACAAAGTGGAAGACGTAATTAGATACCTTCATGAGGCCCCTTCCTTAGTGGAAAGATTGGCAAACTAGTAGATCATATTGACTGAATTTGATATTAAGTATGTAGCCAAGAAGGTGATAAAGGACAGGTAGTGTAGAGGTATTTGGCATAACAACCCCTTAAAAGAAGAAGAGTATGAGCCTCCTCATTTCTAAATGAGTGCTTAGGAGCAATCAAACCTCTTAGGTGGAGAGTTTACTTTTGATAGAGTAATGAATAAGAAAGGAGCATACGTAGGGGTAATTATGATTTCGCTAGAAGGAGAACTTATTCCATTAGCCAATAAGCTTGATTATAAGGTAACCAATAATATGGCTGAGTATGAAGCTTGTATGCTGGGGCTCAAAATCTTGAAGTGAATAAAGGTCAAGGCAGTAGCGGTATTTGGTGATTCACTGCTAGTTATTTCATAGATAACAGATGAGTCAAAGCTAAAAGAAGAACGTTTAGCCCTATACTTGGAGCATCCAAAGGGATCGGTAGAAAGCTTCCATAAGGTCACATTTCATTATCTACCAAGATATGAAAATGTAATGGCAAATGGCTTGACCACTATAATCTTTATTTGGTATGGGCCTAAATTGATGCCTATAAAGCCACTCATCGCACTCAGATTTGGAATGTCGTGTTACATGCATGTAGGAGTCATGCAAATGTCAATGGAAAATTGCCCTTAATATTTTGATATATAAAGATATTTAGAAGACAATGAGTACCCTTCACTAAAGGGGTTGTAAAGAAGGATAAAGACATGATTTAGAGGTTGCCTTTATAATTTATGGTTTATAATAGGGTAGTGTATAAGAGAATGCCTAATGGAGTTCATATGTGATTCCTAGTTGAATAAGAGGCCCATAAAGTTATGGAAGAAGTACATGCAAGAGTTTGTGGCCTCCATATGAACAAGAAAGTGTTGGCAAAGAAAATTCTAAGACTGGGATATTACTAGACTATTATGGAACATGATTATATTTAAAAAGTTTAAAGCTATCACAAATGTCAAATTCATAGTAACCTTAGCCATTTGCCAGAGACTAAGTTGTAGAATTTAACTTTGCCTTGGTCATTTGCAACATGGAGCATTGATGTAATTGAAGAAGTTAGACTAGCTTCTACTAAGGGGCATAAGTACATAGCAGTAGTAATGGACTGCTTCTTGAAGTGGGTAGAGGCTGAAGCCTTTAGTATGATGGGGGCAAAGCAGATGGCCTAATTTATGAAGAAAAACCTCTTCTGCTACTATGGTTTGTTGCACCTTATTCTTACATATAATAGGGTCCATTTTGAAGTAGTGGCTAAGGACATGTTGAGAAAATATGAGTTAATCCACCACAAATCATCACTTTACAAACTGCAGGCTAACGGAGTAGTGGAAGCGACAAATAAGAATATCAAGAACATCCTTCCCAAGATGGTTGAGACATATAAAGACTGGTCTAAAAAATTATCCTTTGCCTTATAGGCTTATCAAACCACGACAGGGATGTCGAATGGGATGACACCATACTCTTTGGTGTAGGGGATGGAGGCAGTACTACCAATCAAGTTAATAAATTTAGATTAGCTCAAGAAATATTTTGTGTGAGGTGTGAAAAAAAAAGAAGAAAATAACCCTCTAAGTCAAAAAGCCAAAAATGTGGTTTAGGTAAAAGTCAGTGTGTGAGTAAAAGAAAAAGAAGAAAAATGCTCACTAAGTCAAAAACCTGAAAGGTTACTTTTAGCAAAAGTTAGAGTATACAAAGTTGATAAAATAGCAAAAGTAGAGAGTGCAACTGACTACTAGGGGACCATTGGTAGGATGGTTGGGTGAAGACAGAGAAGGCAAGGATGTATGAGTGGGGAGTTAACGAGACAGAGGTATTGAGCAAGATAATTAGAAAATCTAGTGTGCCAATGTTAAATGCAGAAGTCATGCATTCAATTAATGTGTAACGTGTAACATCCTCAACCTAAATTATATGTATTTTAATTATGTTATATTTGAATATATGGATAAATGATTATTTAGACACGTGAATTGAATAAGCACGATGATGATACATGCACTATTGCATTTGGGACACTTGAACAAATATGTAATGTTTGTATCGTTGTATGAAAAATTGTCTTATGTTGTGTTGCATGTTATAACATCATAAAAAATGGTGTTATAGAGCTTATTTTGAAGCATAAGGAGCATCTAGGGATTAGGAGATGGATGAAGGTGGTTAAGGAATGAAGAAAAGGGATTAAAAGAGGAAAGTGAACTTTCAACCAAAAGGAATGCAACACCATGATTTTGTCTTATTACAATATGTTTACAAGTGGAACTTTGGCCCTTTAGGCTCAAAATACAGAGCTTAGATGTGAAGTATAGTAGAAGAAAGACAATAAAGAAGAAGAAGAAGAAGAAAAAGAAGAAGAACGAGAAGGAGAAGAGTGAGTTGCCTAAGATGGGAAAATGGGTAAGTTAATTTTTCTTATTCTCAAATGAAATTAACCCCTCATGACATGTTAATCATGCATGATTAGTGAGAATCTTAGAGTATTTGAGGTAGAACTATTGGATGAAAGTTGAAATTCAATAGAACAAGAGTTGATTATGTTGATTTTTGTTATTAGAGCATAATTTTGTACCCATGATTTGATAACCCTAGAAGAGGAATTAAGGAAAGTTCAAAATATGAAAGTTATAGTTTTATTTGGGAACTAAATGCATATGAAATAGTTTTGATTGATTTAGCGTGTGTGAGGAGTTACGATGCCTTCATTAGGGCTAGTTCAAAACCAACTGAAATCACTTCAATCTTTATGTTTTCAAATATTTTGAAGACTTTATGTACTGATTTAGACAAAGTGCAAAACATGAAATTTGTAGGGTTATATCTCCTCTAAATACATGTAAAGAAGTTTTGGGTTATGTGATATGTGGAAAGATATATGGCTTATTGACTTATAGACCCTGTACTTAGATGAAACCTCATCAGTCTTTTAATTCTGTTTTCCAAGAATTTGATGGCCATAGATTCTGATTTTGGTGATGTGTAAAACATAAAAGTTGTATATTTATGCATTATCTATATGGCCGTAAAATATTTTTGCCAAATTTAACATGGTTGTTGAGATATTTCCCCTTCATTATGACTAATTGTCAATATGTTGAAAACCAGCTCACCCTAAGATTGGTCATTTGTTTTGGTGATTTTATAGATTGAATTAGACAATGTGTAAAACATGAAAAATGTTCCTTTATGTGTTTCATCACCTCTGGTAAACCATTTTGGATTGGATTTGTAAGATTTGAGATATATCTAATAATGTAAGACCTACTCATGCTGATATGACATTGAAATAGGGCAAATTGATAAAATTGACCACAAATTATGTAGTGCAAATTTTGGATATCATGTACCCATATATGTTTAGTTTAATTGAAAAAAAAGAATCAGTCATTTAGATTATGAGTTAAAAGTAATTATATAAATAACCTATCAAGTTCATAATATTTTACTAGAGCTTATTTGTATAACAAGATGAAAATCTTATTTTATCATCATGGATTGATTTGGTGTATTGAAATAGGTCCTCAAGACATTAAAGATAATAGTGGGAATAAGCCGAGACTATGCATGACCCAAAAAGCTTGAAGGAGAATGTAAGTAAATAGCTAATGGTACATACATGTGATTGGTTAAATGTCATGAACATATACTCAACGGAATGAAATGTTGTTTAATGTGATCATAGTGAAGAATACATTGATGAAAAGATTGTTATATTGATTTATTTATTTTCATGAGATATTGATAAATTATGACTTTCAAATGGGAGTATGTGGTGATATGAGCTACCAAAGTTATGGATGTTGTTATTAATCATTATATCGTTGAAATTTTGTTAGATTTATAGTTGATTTGTTGAAAGACTAATATTTGATGTTGTTGGCAAGTAACACTATTCATAACCTGTGTGGAAATGATATATAACAGCCTGTATGGCAATAAAATTTTATAGCTTGTGTGGCAATGATATCTATAGCCTGTGTGGTAATAATATATAACAGCCTGTGTGGCAGTAACTTTTGAGAGCTTATGTGGTAGTCATATGTATAGCATATGTGGCAATAACATAAAAAAGATTGTGCGACAATGATATTTATAGCTTGTGCAACAATAATATATAACGGCCTGTGTGGCAATAACTTTTGAGAGCCTATGTGGCAATAATATAACAACCTATGTGGCAGTAACTTTTGAGATACTGCATGGCAATGATATCTATAGCCTGTGTGGCAATAATATATAACAGACTATGTGGCAATAACATTTGACAACCTGTGTGGCAATGATATCTATAACATGTGTGGCAATAATCTATAATAGCCTACATGACAATAACATTTGATAGCCTGTGTGGTAATGATATCTATAGCCTGCATAGCAATAATATTTATAGCCTATGTGGCCACCAAATATGAAAGCCTTTGTGGCAGTGACATATATATCCTATGTGGCAACAATATATGACAACCTATGTGACAATAACATTTGATAGCTTATGTGGCATTTATGAGTAAAAACTCTTTATATCATGCATGGATATGATGATAAGTTATTTATATTTAATTGTTGTTATGTTATTTGAGATTGAAGTATCGTTATGCATTTACTTACTGAGTAGGTAAGCTCACTTTTTTTGCATTAAATTATCTTTCAGGATGAGTATACTAAGATTGCATACAGTTTACATTTCAAAGTTGATGTCTAGCAGTCTAATAAATGTTTAGGCAGTATGCAGTCAATTAGTATTTAAGTTTGTTTAACCATGTATACTTTATTGTAAGTAGTTACTGTTGTCCCTAGGCACCAAGAAGGGGGGTTGAATTGGTGTTTTAAAAAATTTAAAATAGAGAAAAAGGGAGAAGGTAAGAATAATAATGAACACAGATTTTTATAGTGGTTCGGGCAAAACAATCCCTACATCCACTCCCCAATCACTCAATTGGGTATTTTACTAATTCAATGGTGTTTTCAAGCTCACACCCAACTTACTACAACTTGTGTTTTGATGGCTAACACACAACCTTACAATAAAGTGTTTTCTTAG